>JAOTON010002061.1:195000-257191 GCA_034440635.1 Lepas anatifera | reverse complement strand
AGATCAGCTCATTTTTTGCTATGACCTAAGCGTAGTCACTATCGCCACATTGTTCAAATTCGCCATAAGGAGAGGAAGAGATTATGCCTAAATATTGAATCAACACCAACTCTGTCAGACCCTAAAGTCCGCAGCTATTTTCTAACCTGTCACATCCTTTGACCACTGTCATGACACCTCAATATTGACCTGAGTGATTAAGTGAAAAATTTATAGGGTTCTTCAAGAAAAATTGATGAGCTATCCTCCAGCGTTTAATTTTTCGCAATCCCACGCAGGAGCAGAGATCGAGGGTGGGGATGGCTGAGCCGCCCCCACCAGAGCGACGACGGCTCGAGTTGTTGATGCTAGATATAAATGACACTCGGACTGTCGTGTCGAGGCAGTGGTGGATCCAGGACTACCGAGACATGGCGGATTCCATTTTTCGAAAGTGGTGCAAGATTTTCTGGAGGGCGCCTTCCTCCCCAGGGGCGCCATCATCTCTTGGGGGCGCCTTTTATATCGAATGGCGTTCTGCCGAAACTCTTTGGACTCGGCGTGCCAGGAGCTACTTGGGGGTAGTTTATTTCTAGTTTTCTGAAAAATAGGTATTTTAGATTTCAGCCTTAGCTCGTTCATATCAGGTTTGTATCAGCAGCAAAGTGCTGTTAGGATTCCCGAATTTCATAGCCTTGTTTACCGATTATGACCAGTGATATTGCATTTTCCGCAAACATACGGCGTGTGCTTTTCGTTAGAGAGTTCACAATATGGGTGACAGCGTCCACTGCAACAGCTGCGCGAAGGCGGCTGCAGCCCTTCCGGTATGACACATTGCAGCAATGGATCATATGCAATGGACTGAAATTTTCAAGTTCAAAGACATAGTGCATGCGCACCATAATAGACATTGAGACTGAATACCCGATTTTGTAAATTCGCAGAAATCCGAGCGACGTTATGGCAAGAACCAGATTTATCAGGCTCCACACTCGATAAGCTTTCATATAACTGTGCCGCACCTGAAGAGTTTCCGCAAAAAAATGTTTCGATACGCTGAAAATACTGAAGGTGTTGACCAGGATGAGATACCGATGCAGATAGAGAAATGTTTCTCAACATATACGTTATACGCTTATCGCCTATATATCGTTATGCGCAAGTGCCGCTCATTGTTATACGCTACGTTATAAGCTTCTTATGCTGTATAGATCGCCAATTCGTCCGAAGATCAGTATGCGGCGAGGCTGTGTCAGAGCCGCATGACGAAATCCATGGAGCGAAGCGGATTGAGATTTCTCAAGAAGCTCTGTTCTGGCCGTTTAGCCAGTTCCTGACATTTGATACAAGGAACTCTGCAATTGTGTAGGGTGATTGCCCTTTTACGCTAGACATGACTAAGGCCCACGACTTTAAATTCAAAATTGTAGTTTTGAGAAATTTTGGAACAAATGTTTTCAATTTTGCATTTTTATCATTTTTATTTCTTAAGCGACGAACTTGAAATTTGCACTCCTTTTGAATAAGCAACAAGAATACCTAAGGAAAAAAGTTCGAACTGGTCCGACAATATTTATTACACGCCAAAACGCAGTATTTCTAGTACAAGCAAAAAGATATTGAAGTTTGTTAGCCGACTTGTAAGCTCAGAAATGTCCAGAAGAGCACGCTAAGTTAGTTTAAAGACAGCCACGTGGGCGGCACCAAATCAATTTGCTGTGTGTTGAGGCATAGTTTCCAGTGGAAAACGTAAAAATTCTGACCTAGTTTTCGCCATTTGCCGGAGGTTACATTTTTGCTCATTTCATTTAAATCTTAATCTCCCGCGATCGAATGCGCCGCTTTGACTTTTTCGCTCAAATAATGAAAGAACATTGCTTCCCGCCTGATAGTATTCGGAGATGGAGTATCGTGATAATAAAATTCACATTGTCTTATATGTGAGAAATATAATTTTAGTAGAAAACCTCTTTATTTTGCAGCTTTTTCGGTTCAGAGCACATGTCATTCACAAGCTCAGAATTGACATGGCTTGGAATAGGAAAATTAATTGCAGTCATTCAATTCATTTACACTACCCACTTATCCCAACGGCTTTCGGAGTAATTCGTCCGAAAGGGTATTTCAAGCGAGCTAAATTTCCGGAACATGTTTGCTTCACACCAGTTTGGTCTCAAGTCCTCAAAAATGAAATTTTGGAAGTGGATGAAATTTGTGCCGCATAAAGCTAGCTTAAGGTCCTGGGTCGCTGGATACAAGTGATTCTGAGGCGAATCTAATGTTTGGTTCTGTCTTCTAGAAGCAGCTTTATACCATGCCTTTTCCTGTACTGAACACAACACTCGGCGCCACGATCATGGCAACGAAGTTTTTTGATTGCGTGATACCGGCCAGTGACCTCCTGACGGGTCACAGGTGTAGGGTTAGTGGGAGTCGGTACAGTGTGGCGCAGTGGTCTAGTGGTTAGAAGGTCCTGTCTCGTGATTGAGGGGGTGCGCTTGGTCGAACTGGGGTTGACTGCGGGATATTTACCATCTTATTTCAAAGATAAGAATGATGAAGCACTCGACCTACAGGCTTATGAAGAGATACATTGAGAATGAAATATGGCTGATTCCAGCACGCATTGTCATGCGGCTCTCCTGCGCCGGTGGGAGGATTTATCCGCAGGTCTGCAGACCGGGGTGCGTATGAGGCCACTCCTTAGTCCGCGAAAAAGATTATCGATATGTCCGTCATCTCGCTATCAGAATAGTAACAGGAGCATTCCAAGCTTCACCCATAATAAGCATGCTAGTGGAAATTAGTAAAATACCGCTACAAATGCGCAGTAAGATACTCGCTTTGCATTAAGCCATTAAAAGGAACGTGGCACCTTTAGAACGTGATTTTAACTGGAGATAGCCAAGTTGTAAAGCAAATCGGAAAACCAGGTGCTCTATATATCATTTGTCTTGGAACTCGATTTTCCGTAGAAAAGAAACTAAAACCTACCCGAAATGTACCTCTCATGTACCTCTCGCCAGGCGGCCATTGTTGTGAGCTGCTGGTGTGACGACATATGCTGACATCACGATGAGCATCAGCCAATCGAAGCCCTTGAAGTGTTTCTGAGTATGGTAGTGGTTGCCAGATCATGACATTATCCAGAGGCAGATATTTATTCATTTTCTAGAGGAGTATTTTAAAAATAAAAGCATTGAGCTTGCTGTACATTTTTCAGAAAAATCATGAGTGGGTTCTAATTATTTTCAGCTAAAAGTACGCCTAATTACACAAAATTCCAGGATTTTACCAAGGTGCCACGTTCCCTTTAAAATAAGTCACCAACACGCCCCACATACCAAACATTTTTTGGCGACGCCTACCTCAGTCAGATAAGACAGTGGCTCGCGTTTTGCAACCCGTCACCAGGGGAGTGAGAGTCTGTGCCTGGCTGGCACAGGCTGGTATCGACAGCAATCTCGTCGAACCACATGAAGCAGCTGTTATTGAACCATAGCTCATCTCGACAGTTAACACGAACACAACCTACGCCAACAAAGCAAAAATTTGCCTCCTGAACCGACGCGCCAGTATTTTATGAACTTGCTTGCGGAGCCGTTCGAAAACCATGTCTGTTTCTATATAGACGGTTGCAAAAGAAAGTGACAATGGCACAGGGCGTGCATTTGTTGGTGACGATGTTGAGAAGTTTTCTAGTTTGCCTTACGAAGGATCCATTTTTACTTCAGAGCTGTACTCCATTTTTTTGCTGTTTGGACCAGGTGTCTAAGCTGATGGTGAGGAAGTTTGCGATTTTTACCGATTCGCTGTCTTATCCGCAGACATTGAAGCCATTTTATTTCTATAATGCGTCGTCACCTTGGCAGGCCATGCTGAAGATGACTGGATCTTCTGTGTGCACTGATTAGTCCAGTAGGAAGACACAGGCAGTTTGGATGGCTACCATCTCAGCCTGAAAACTCGAGCAGAGCGAGCCTGCTGGTCGCCTGAGCTCATGCTGGGCTCTGTCTGGTGACTCGATGAAGACCCAGCTCCCCCGCTCGTGACCCCTCCGTGCACTGACCCGTCGGTCCACACCCATATGGCACATTGAGTCAGGGAAGCGGAGGTGGGGAGAGCTACTCGCTTCTTCCGGACAGGTGGCGCTCCTGATGTCAGTGGGCCCACGTCTAGTTGAAATGTGACTCACTCTCCTGATACCCACAGTGGAAGACGTCGAGGAAGGAAAGACTCGATGGGGAGGAGATGCCTGCTTGATCCCACATGTCTTTGCCCACCTGCCGCCACCCGGTCACCGAGGAGAGTCGAGAGGGCGCTGTCGCCTCCGCACGTCTTCACAGAGGGTCTTCAGGCGGCAGGGTTGCGAATTTCACCAGCAGTCGGGTCGCGAGTACCCTCCTTCTGGCCGCTACGCGGGGAGTCTTAACTCGGCTGGGAGTGGAGTGGGTGCATCCTGTGATGATACGCGCCGACGCTCTCATTTTGCGTTCCAGCAGCTCGACATGAAATGGCGGTGTGGCGTGGAGCCACGCTGCGGCCGCTTACTCCATCGCTCCTCTCACGTAGCCAGTAGCGACGGTTCCGGAGGTGCTGTTCGTGCAGCCCCCAGTTGCAGCCGGACAGTTGACGTAGGTGGGAGATGCGGGGGTGGACCTTCTCCCACAGTCTCTTACAGTGTGGACCGAAATGGAGGAGCCGATTGATGGTGACGCCAAGTAGCTGTAGGTGTCTCCAGCAGTGACAGACTTCCCGTCGACCTTAAAATTGAAGGGATCGGCGTCTCTGGCCCACTGGGACATCACCAGTACTTGGATCTTGGCTCCTGATACCACCATTTTGTGCTGTCGGGTCCACTTCATGAGGGTGCCAGCAGCAGCTTTATTGCGCCCGGTCCTTGGCGACTTGTATGTTGTTGCCCGTGCAGAGAGCCGCCGTATCATCGGCGTACATGTAGGGAGCATCCGGGAACCGCGCAGAGTGCGTCTACCAGCCGAGCCGCCCATACAAAATAAAACTGGCGATAAGACACTTCCCTTACGACAGGCCAGTTCGGAAAATGCGCTCACTGGAAAGCACACCATTTAGTTCCACCTGGACTCTTCGGTCCCGGAGTCACTGCCAAATCCAGGCCACCGTGCAATTTGACAGCCCCATCTACAGCAGGCGAACGCGTAGCAGGTGGTGGTCCACTACGTCGTACGCGTGCGCGAAATCAAACGCGACGAGGACGTATTTCTGCGCGGTCTGTCCATCGGGAGGGCGGCTGTGTCTCGATTTGGGCATGCACAGTGCACGCTCACCTCTTCTCTTAAATGAGTCCTGAACTTGACCTGAAGGCGATGGTTGATGGTATAAGTGGATGGTCAGTGACAAAATATACTCGTTTTATCAATCTGAATGGTCTTTTCACTTCGATCTGAACACTGCACATGATCATTAAACGCGCAAGTTACAGCCAATAAACGAAAAAAGTTATCAATTTATCAAGAGAGTACTTGGACACGGTGAAACTGTTTTTTTTATTCTAGTAGGGCCCATTTATGTCACAAATCAGAAATGCCTATGGCATGATCTATTTCAGCATTCAATCACATGGCTACCGAAATTCTCTTAACACCTCCGAAATTTCACGCACAAGATCAATTTCTCCCATGGTGGATGAATTGAAGAATATAGATAAAGGTCGATGGAAAATGTCCACATACTTCATTCTGTGTTTATCTTAACGTTTCAACTTCCCTTATATCTCCTTGAGTCTGCCATCTGGTTCAAACATTATTTTTAGGAGCAATTAATAATGTGGGTTAAAGTCCGGCTTGTGTTTCCTACAACTTAAAAGCTTTTCCGCTGAGGTAATTTTCTTGGACAGCGCACAGGCCAGGTTCACACTCGCTGCGATTATTTTGAATGTCCTCTCACCATTATCTTACGAATCTTGGCCACGTGGAAAGGCAAAATGATGCTTATCATATTTGATATTAAAATAAACTTAACCCCTCTTCACTAATAGAAAAATCCCCAGATATGTACCTTTATGTTCAGCTGTTGCATCTTCCCAAGTGTCTTGAATTTCTCCATGACCTAGTGGCAGTTACAGATTTTTCAAGAGGTGCCGAAAAAAGTGTGGACTGAACTGTTTAGCAATTCATTGTTTCAAATATCACGCCAAATAGGCATCTTGCTTGGCTGGTACAAACTGTTATGGCTGGGAGAGGGTGGGATAGGACGTTGTTAAAAATACGATCCACCAATATGACGGCAACCGAAAACCGAATACCATAGGCGCCCTTTGGGTGAAAAGTTGATGGTAAAGTACCCACTTTGAGGTTCCGCGTTTCCCCCACCTTACTAAAATTCTAGATCCGCCCATACGCGGATCCAGGGGGCAAAGAGGAGGGGCAGATGCAGCCCCAATCGATCCTCGGCGCCCCCTGAAATGGTCACGGCGCCCCTGAAAGGTCGATGGCACTCGCCTGAAGTGGCGCTTCCCACTCTCCCCAGGATGCGAAATCGGTGCTCACCGATAGGATTTTACGCCCACCTGGTAGGTTTTTCCGGTCAAAAGTGGCGCCCCCTGCTCCGGATGGCGCCCCCGGGAAGGTGCTCCCCTCCGATTGGCAATCCTGGATCTGCCTATGGATCCGTCACTGTTCAAGAGCAAACAATTCACAGGAAAAGCAGGAAGATATCAAATGTTAGTGGGGAGTGGTGCGGCCAAGATAATTGATGATGCTAACAAATTGTTTAGTTATGTGAATAAAATAATTGGGTCGCCACACGGGATTGGAAGGGACTCCTGCCTTCTTATGAGATGGGCAGTGTGCTAAAAATATATCGTCAAGTCAATATCAAATTATCAACATTTAGTTTTATACACTGCACTGTTCACTGCAGTGATACAAAGTGCTCTGTCCTTTTTCTGTGGGTTTATGACACCCGGTAGGGGTTCGTTTTAGCCTCAAATATGGCTTTTGTGGTATTTATTTGGCCATTTGGCCGCCCCGGTTGCTCGGTTGGTAGAGCGTCGGGCTCCGGCCCGCTGCTGAGAAGCATGCAGTGGCAGTGCATGTCCAGGCTTGAGATCGGTTCCCCTGAGACGCTCCGGCGCTCAATCGTTTGCCTGACGTAGGTCGGCTGGCAACTGACTGATGAGAGGGTGACCTGAGCGAGGCGGCCATCCCTGTGCTTTGTGGGAGGTTAACCTTTGGCTTCTAAATCAACCCTTCATTGTGGGCGTTACTCGTTCGGGTGGTGGGGTCGGGGTCTCCGTGACAAGTCCCTTGAGGACTTTAATGAGACTCAGACTCCAACAGCCGTACTAGGAAGAACTTGGACGAAATTTATAAAAAAACAAGATTTTTTAGTGCAAATACAATTTGAACCTTTTGGCCTTTTTGCAAACCCGGTTTGGCCTTTTTCCGTTGAAAAAAACCCGCAGTCCTGGGCAGCATCTCTAATCTTTAGAATATGGAATAACAAAAATTAGGAGACATTTTTAACACTAGCACGTCTAAATTTTATTAACGCCCCCTCCAAATGGGGGGTTTGATCCCCCGAAGACATTATAATGGCCAGCACAAGAAAATCTCCACCGCCCCCTCAACTGAGTTTTCCATAAAAATGTTCTGCTGTCCTTTCCAGGGGGCGCCTTTCCTATCCATGGGTGCTTATTCTTTCCAGAGGGGGCGCCTTTGCTCTCGGAGGGGGCGCCTTTTGCTATCCAGGGATGCCTGTGCTAACCAGGGGGTGCATATGATATCAAGGGGCGCCGTTGATCTTCTTCGGAGGCGTCTCTGCTGTCCAGGAGGCGCCTGCGCTATCCAGGGGCACCTATGCTATCCAGAGACCCGGATCCTTTACTCAGGGGCGGGGGCCGCCTTTTGCTGTCCAGGGGTGCCTGTGCTAACCAGGGGCGCATATGCTATCCCGGGGTGCCGTTGCTCTTCTTTAGGGGCGTCTCTGCCGTCCAGGGGTGCTTATGCTATCCAGAGGGTGTGTTCTGTCCATGGGGCGCTTTTGGTATCAAAGGGCGTATTTGCTGTTTTGGGGGCGCCTATCCTATCCAGAGGGCGCCCCTGCTGTCCAGGGAGCGCGATTGCTATTAAAGGGAGCTTATGATATCCAGAGGGTGCCTTTGCTCTATGGGGGAGGGGGCGCCTCTTAGTGTACGGGAGTGCCTGTGCTAACCGGAGGGCGCCTATGCTATTCAGGGGCGTCGTTACTCCTCAATTGGGGGTGCCTTTTTCTGTCCAGGGGCGCCTCTGCTGTCTAGAGGTCGCCTTTGCTATCCAGAGGGGCGCTTTTACTCAAGGGGGTGGGCACCTTTTGCTGTCCAGGGTGCAGCTTTGATGTCAGGGGGCGCCATTCATATTTGAAAGTGTATTTTATTTTACACAGAGGGTACTACCCCTTCAGACAGGCGATGTGTCTGATTTTCTCTTGACCGGCCGGGGGCGCCGGCAAAATCCGGGGTGCCACCCAAATCCGTGAGGGCCTCCCCGTACGATGTCAAAACCAGGTGTGCAAAAATATACTATTGTACACCATCATTTTTTCAAGGTGTGCAACTGCACACCCTGTCCTGCGGAATCCGCCGTCCCTGCCGCCGTTGTTCTTGGGAGGGGGTTTCTCTCTTATCTCTCCAGGGGCGCCTTTCTTATCAAAGGGCGCCTATGCTGTCCAGGGGGCGCCTTTTCTCTGCGCGGGGGGCGCCTTTTGCTGTCAAGGGGTGCCTGTGCTAACCAGGGGGCGCATGTGATATCTAGGGGCGCCGTTTCTCTTCTTCGGAGGCGCCTCAGCTGTCCAGGAGGCGCCTACGCTTTTCAAGGGCGCCTATGCTATCCAGAGGGGCGCCTTTACTCAAGGGGGGCGCCTTTGCTTTCCAGGGCGCAGTTTTGATGTCAAGGTGCGTCATTCATGTATGAACATGTCTTTTTCACAGATGATCCTACCTCTTCAGGTAGGCGGTAATTAGGCTTGATTTTCTCTGACAGGCCGGGGGCGCCGGCTGAGGCCTGGGGGGGCGCCTCCTGGACAAAGCCAAAACAAGTGGTGCAAAAGATACTTTTGCACCAGTTGAAAAAAATCGAGTGGTGCAACTGCACCACTTGCACCCTGGAATCCGCCGTCCCTGGGACTACCTTTGGGTTTTCAACTCGGAGAGCCATGGGCATCGAAGAAGTGACAAAAGAACGCTGTCCCGGCTGAAAAATACACGACTTTCCCGAAAAGCTGTATAACGCGGCCGGTGTGTTTTTTTATTATTTTGTCCACTGTAACCCATGTGGACCTCGCGAACGCTTCCAACTCTGACATGGGGCTAATGTACTGGTAAAGCGGGCCAGGCATCGCTGATGTTGGCATCCTAGAAGAAAGAATATAGCTTTTTGTCCGGTCATATATTTCACTCGGTTAATAGAAAGAATTATAAAACATAATTAGATTTTACAAAAGCATGTAACAATCCGCGGTTGGAGCGGGTGCGGAGCAGCGGGCCGCGGAGAAGACGACCGCACACCGCCGCTGAGAGTACCGGCTCCGCACAGGCTCTGCCCAGGCTCCAGCGCGGCTCCACTGCCACCCCGCACCACACACAGCCCCTCCCACTCTGACAGCCGCCTCAGCAGCGACACACGACACCTCAGTCATCCCCAACACAGCAATTTCAACACAGGGATAGCCTGAAAGGACAGACACTATCCTAGCAATAACTCCTAATGAGAACGTGCTCAAATAATACCGAGCCAGTTGATTCGCGACTTCGGCGAGGTGAGCACACGAATCTCGATTTTACTCCAAAATAGTGCAGGCATCTGCAACACGGCTTACAACATGATTCAGAGCGTGGCCGTGCGTTTAGAACTTAGAACAGAAAAGTGAGAATCAATATATAAACCAGAGCTGGAAGTGAGATTTGACAAAAATACAGCTAGATCTTGGCGGAATCGTCATTGGATTTTGAAATAAACTACTCTTGAAAAGACTGCGAGATTCCTGTGGGGACAGCTGTTACGATCATGAGCCTTGTCTGGCACTCCGTTACGACTGGCCGGTTCGGCTGGCACTTAAGCGCCTCATTGGGCGTCTACAAACATAACCATGGCTTCTATTGCACTGTTTAGCGTGCTGGCGGGCCAACAGTATGGGGGAGGGTATGGGGAGCGGCAACTCTAGCAACATACTCAACTGCGTACCGGCACTACATACGATTGTTCTTCAGAGGCCAACACTGGCTCCTGCTTTGGTAGCTATGGCAAAATACAGCATTGATAGCAGACACCTGAGAGCATTCGTTCAGTGTGGCGGTTATCTAAGTCAAGGTGGAGAGAGCAGCCGGCGATCAAAGGCTGGCCAAGTTCAGCCGTGGCCTCCACAAAAAGATACCTACAAAACATCCACTCACGAGCGGTCAAGGGTTAGCTCACCGTCGGCCGGAAACCCAGCTCTCCTACTAGGGCAGCTAGTACACCACCCACCACTAGATCTGTTCACGGTTTCCTGCTCCGGGCATAGGCGCCACAAAGCTACAGGCAAGGCGGACAGCTCACTTCAGACAAAATAACCACGGCACACAAGAGACGTATCTGAACAAAACCGGCACCTCATCGCCATCGGTGTGGGGTTCAATCCAACAGAGGTTAGAGAGACATGTCAAGGATCATGGGATGAAGCACAGGGACCACAGGAGGGAGGGTGGGGTCATACAACGTCAGGGAACCCTGAGACCACACGTACCAACAATCATCAGGCGCTTCAGCAGCTTCAGCAGAGAGTGAGTATTGACGTCCACCTGACCACAGCTATCGACAAGCTCGCAATAGGCGGGGAAGACGAACAGCCACGACCACCCAGTCGACAGCCAGCCTCCCACGCTACTTCTCGCCCAGGGTCTTGTTGATTTTGTCCAGAATGTTCTCGAAGCTGTCAGAACCCATGAAGTCCATCTGGCCACGCTCCCAGGCAGCGCGACGCTTGGACTCAGCCGCCGTCGGCATGTCCAGCCGACTCATCTCCGACACCAGCTCGCTCTACCGGTCAGAAATACAAGCTCAGGTTAGACAAGCTGCCTCTAGAGGACAACAGCTTCTTATGGCTAGTTAGTTATTTGGGTTTAGTGGGCGCGCCAGCCTGGTGAGGCCATATAGCGCCCAGGAAAACTTACTAGAAGATAATTTAACAAGATCAAATTTATACGTCATTACGCTACATGAAACTATTTTTTAATGCAAAACAACTATTTCAACGTGATATCACATGATATCTCTCACACACCTGATTTCAACTAGCACACTAACATTTATCTGCACACAAGTCCCCTGAAGCATATTGAGCAAGTCCTTGCCGTTCAGGCGAGCACCATGCGGCCATCGCGGTAGCCAACGTACCAGCGGCGATCCCCATCTACTTCCCTAACAGCGGTATATGAGTGACAACCAGTATGAGTGTCAGTATGAGTTCGGGGACCCCTGTGTCACCGGCACGTGGAGTCCCCGACCTGAGGTCGCCGCGCAGAACGGCAGACATGCCAACAGGCACACGCGCGCCTATAATCGCCGCGGGAATGGCGGGAGTGCCAACAGGCACGCACGACTGAGGTCGGGATACGGCCCGCCGCGGAACATGGCGGGAGTGCTAACCGGCACATGCACGTGCCAGTGAAAGTCGTATAACGCGAACGCATCTGGTTATCACAAGTGCAAGAAAAAGAGGAACCATCGAATAATCGCAGCCACTCTACATTCAGACATACTTTGAGCCGTACTTTAAAAATATGCGTCACATATGACCACTAATAAATCGTAAACAAAAATTTGTTTGCACTACGCATTCTCTTAGCGCGATAGTGGGATATTCGATGAGCTTTGACAATATCGTTATATCGACCGTTCAAATATAATAAAGCACAAGCCGGTACCTCAGTTGGTAGAGCGTTGGGCTCCGTCTCGCCGCTCAGAAAGCCGTGCAGACGCAGTGGGCTGGTGAAAGCCTGGGATCGATTCCCATGAGACGCCCCGGAGCTCAATTACCCAGGATACATCAAGAGCCTGAGTACCAAGGCCCTCGGTACGCACTATTACACCGTGTATGTGCCAGACCAAATCTGGCGAGACCCAGACAAAATTTGGCGACGTAGAAAGTACCATTGTAAAAAGCAAGTGAGTGATCATTAATTTTCTTTGAATGAAACATTTACGTAAAATCATAAAACTGCTTTCTCCTTTTTATTTTCATTCAGTCAAATAACTGATATCGAATGAAAACATTGCATTTCATATCAAAACTTTGTCAACAATGTTACCGTACATTTCCTTTGTTGACTGCTGGTAAGGACTAACTTTGAAATCCTTCTTCTAGAGAGGACAACGACTGAGCGGCACAAACGTACCAGTCACCAGGATACACGAGTCCATTGGTCCATTCCCACGGTCGGTACAGACATGGATGCTGCTCATGTATCCAGGATAAATATTGACCCGACGAAGGTCGGATCGTAACTGACTGGTGAGAGGGTGACCTTAGCGGGGCGGTCTTCCCTGTGCTTTGCAGGACGTTAAGTGTTGGCTTTGAAATGAACCAGTCATTGCGGGAATCGGTCTTTCGAATGGTGGGGTCGAGGTCTACGCAAAATGTCCATTGATGACTTTAGTGAGGCTTGGATCCTAAAAATAAAACTCGTATAACTTGGAAAAACAATTATAAAAATAGGTAAATACAAATATCCTCTAGTCTACCCCAGTGGTAAGTCCAGCACGCTATCTAGCTGAAACGGAGCGGTACGCGACATAATTCACTTTATCTATCCGACAAACCATCAGTACAGCGTTAAAATACTGACAACAACTACCGGTATCGCCCACGACGACTTTCGCTGGTAATGCAGACCAACAACGCCACAGTGCCTCTCATGGCGCTATTATCTACATATCTACCCCCTACGGCTCCTACTCCCCAAAAAATACTGCCCTACACACAGCGGCCTAAGTTAGTCACCCAATTCCGCCAGCTTCTGTGTGTGCGATATGGGCAGATACGTTCTGCTTAACATTTAGTGGACTTCCACGCCGACTCTGGCGCTAGCTGTGTATGACTGCTACTTTCTTGCCGCAAGCTGCAGCACTCACCGCAGCGCCATCTACGTGAAGCGGGGACGCGTCTGCAGGCGGTAGGCTGACCTTGAATAAAGAGAGAAGTCGGAGGTTAGCGGGTTAGCAACGACACTACAGAACCGGCGGCATGCTACAGGGTTAGAGAAGCCAAGACCTGGTGGCGGCGGCACACACCATCAACTAGAGCCCCCTGTGGTCGACGGGACAGACTCGAGCGGCCTGTCCGCAGCTCGGGTTGTACATGTGCGACCCTATACCAGCCTTCTGGGCCATGCTCCCGGCGCCAGTGTGCCCCAGATATGTACAGTACACCCGCCCAGGTGTCTGCCACCTATGCACAGACTACCCCACCCAGGCGGCGACAGGACAACGACCGCGGCGTCCCAGCCCCCGCACCGCTCCGCCGGCCGGATCAGCGGCACGCCGACAGCCGACTGCAGTCACAGAGCCCCTGGTTTGTACCCAGTGCGGCAGACTCTCCACCTGCCACCAGTGTGGGCGGTGGCGGCAGGCTGTCTGTAGGCGCCCTCAGCAGTGAGTGTCCGGGTGTACAGAGGCTGCGGCTACGACACACCGGCCGGCGGCGCCGCCGGTCCAGCGGCCATGCGCCACTCACGTGCGCCCAGAGCGGCGGCGCCGTCTGCGGCAGCTGAGGCGGCGGCGGCGACTGGCGCTGCAGGCTAGCCTCGATGCGGCGCCACACGGCGTCGAACCGGTCAGCGCCGGTGTAGTCGGCCTGGCCCTGCTCCCAGCGGCGCCGACTGGCGGCCGCCATCGCGGCGGCGGCCGCCTCCTCATCCTCCTCCTCCTCCTCCCGCCCCGACCCCACCGCCGCATCGTCGGTAACCCCCGGCTCCGAGACTGTCGGCTCCGGCTCCGACTCCGGTTCCGGAGAGGAGGATGCGAGCCAAGGGAGGAGACCGGTTCGGACGGCTGTGCCGGCGACACCAACGACCACGAGTCTGTCTGAGAGGACGGCGACAGCACCTGGACGAAGGAGGAGCCGGCGTCGGAGCCGGAGCCGGACAGAGCCAGACTGAGCTGTTGGAGGGCGTGCCCCCCGGAGGCGTGCTGAGGCGGCGGTGCTGGGGAGTATACCTGAGCTGCTGCAGGCGGGGAATCCTCCTAAGCGGCCGGCGGCAGTGGGACAGAGAGAGACAGCGTTACCACTCGCCTGGGAACTCGCTGGTTAGTACTGGTGGGTGGGAACGGTACAGGTGGCGGTGTCACACCCGCCGTCCCGTCCGGCTCAGGACACACCGTTTACCGGCGCAAACATGTTACTCTATCACGGGGTGACGGCATAGACACGACATGGGCCTCAAACTCCGGTCTGCTGTCAACTAGTGCATTCGTCACACATATCAGAAGTTTCAGACCAGTGCATAGCACACACGCACACACACACACACGCGCGCATGTTCACACAAGGCAGCAAAAGGTACAAGGCAAGGCAAGTCACGCACGTCCAGGAAGGTCAAAAGTGTAATATTCATGGCGTTTGCTAAATATGTGATAGAAAGATATTTAAAATAAAAATCAGGCATCGACAGTAAATGCCAGGAAATAGAGGTAAGCAAACGAAGTCGTGTCAAATGGCTCAGTTAGAAACTTTGCAGGGAAAGCGTTCCACATGCGTTTGTTCTGCTTGCAAGGCTGAGCGAGCACCATTGGAGATCCAAAGGTTAACACGCAGCCGCTTTGGCAGCTGCCGCGAGGCCGCATCAACACAGCAAACGTCGCACAGACTTAGACGCAGCCTTAGCTTACCATTCAATACTATATTTAATATAAGAAAAGGCTCATTTCAAGCGTAACCTGCTAATCTGTCCATTTTCAATCGCAGCAGCTGACAGTAGGCGACCAAGCACGCCATTTTCCGCTATCAATCTCATGTGTGCAACATAAAGCAGCGACGCCGCCGTTTAAAGGCAAAAACAGACAGTCTGTCTGTCAGAGCACCTCGCCTGACTCCAGCCCAGCGAGCCAGTCTCCAACAGCGCTCATTCAGCACTGCAGGCGGGACCCGACAGGCCGCAGCCCCCCCCCCACTAGGCACTCACCGCGGCGGCGGTGTCAGGAGCGGAGGCAGCAGCGGCGCGGGCCGCCGGCAGCGTACGCCCGCGGTACACCTCCCACCAGGCACAGTGGAAGCGACCCACCGGCGAGCCGGGGTCGGCACTCTCCGGCGAGTGCCACGGCTTGGTGGCACCCAGGAAGTGCACGATCTTAACGTCCCGGCCGAACCTGCGGCAGCGGAGGGTTCTTAGGCGGCTGAGGGGGGAGCGGGGGGTGCAGGATGGCCGGGACAGCGCTGTCCCCCAAACCAAAAGGATGAGAGGCGCGATACCCGGATCAGGTTAGGACAGGTCGCCGACGATGCCTGTCCCGGATGTGGCGAGCCGGACTTGGAGGAGCACCTGTTGACGAAGTGCCCGACCTACCAGGGGCCAGAGAAGATGGGCCCCCACATCGAAACAACACAGTTATCACTGACGGTGCACCAAAATCAGGTCGTTACTCTCGGAGGTGGGGAGGGTTGCGCAAGAGAGCTGCCCTGGATGCTGGCAAAGAAAAAGGATGAGAGGCCAAGGAAGAAACTTGCATTAACCGGATGGAAACGGCTGGGTCAGATGATTGCATTTCAAACCAAATCGAGTGAACGAATGACAATGTTTCTTAGGTCATTACTGTACTTCCCAGAAATTGTCCTTGCATCTGCATCAGTTGGCAGCTACACTGAGATTCCAAACGACTGAAGGCAGCGAAAAACTATAGCATTTTCCCACCTCACTTTAAAACTACAGCATTCCGGCAATACAAAATCTGCAACGTTCAGTTCCCCGAATTCAGTCAAGTCCGGTCCAGTCATCAAAAACGTTACAATAGAGCACATCCTGCACACAACGAACAACCTCCGGCTACCCCAGCATTCTCGGCTGGTTCTGACTGTTACGCTTCACTGATGAAGGTTTCTTGCCACCGCCTATCCCCACCGTCCGTCCCGTGCAACAGAAGTGAGCCCGCGAGAGAGTGGGCCTCACCTCCTGAAGGCCGGCAGGTAGGTGTAGGAGGCGCTGGCGGTCATGTTGTAGAGGAAGGGCAGGTGGCGGCGGATGTCAACAGTGGCCCAGGAGGAGAAATACTGGTTCAGCAGACCCTGGTCTCCGCCTGACGATACACCGCCAAAACCGACTTACAAATACCGCCATCCACACACTTCACATATGACGTCGCAATATGCAATCAATACGCAACAATTCAGGGGATCCAAAACAGGGCAGGAGGCATGATACTGATCTGGGCGATCTGAAAGAGGAGTTGTCACATCCGCAGACCCACCGTCAAAGCTGCCGACTTCGGCGGTTTTATGACAGAGTGAGCTGTCACATTCACAGACCCACCGTCAAAGCTGCCGACCTCAGCGGCCATATGACAGAGCGCGGCGAAGGTGTCGGTGCTGGGGGTGAAGACGAAGACGCCGGAGTTGAAGCAGTCTGGCCAGCCGATGTCGGGCGCCGCCGAAAGCTCTTCCCGCTCAAACAGCTCGTCACAGTTGGTCAGTACCTGCCGCCCGGAGACACGGCACTGAACACGGCGCTGAACACGGCGCTGGGTACGGCACTGAACACGGCAAGGACACGGCAGTGGACACAGCACTGGACACGGCACTGGACACGACAGTGAGCACGGCACTGGACACGACGTTAAACACGACACTGAACATGACACTGAATACGGCACTGGACACGACACTGGACAAGGCACTAAACACGGCACTGGACACGGCACTGAGTGAGTGTGTGTGTATATTGGGGTTTATAGGGCGCTTTCAGCATCTAGGCTATATCGCGCCCGGACAGGGCACTGAGCACGGCGCTGAACACGGCACTGAGCACGGCACTGGATTCAGCACTGAACAAGGCGCTGAATACGGCACTGAACACAACAGAACACCAGGGAATACTGGATGGATTCATCGTGTGAAGTCGCCAAGCCCAGCTTACAGACCTTGATCGGAACTGCTCGCTCTTGCTCGCTTTTGTAAGCAGACACGTACATAGTCGTCAAACACGGTGGTTAGAACTGACTCACATCGCCAGAGACGGCATCATCTGTTCTAAAATTTGTGTCACTTTTCAACGCTGTCAACACTGTCAAAATCTATATCGGAGTTCTACAAACTACGGGCTCGGGACTGTGTGCACGCTGGGGGTTTTAGGACGCATCAGCTACCAGAGCTATCCGTCGCGCCGAACGGTTCAATTTCAAGAATCTTCTCAAACGACTCGGTTCTTGGATCTTAACTCAAAGCTGACAAAAAGTGGGACTACTAGGGTGTGACTAATCTGGTTCCGTTGCGCTTGTCTCACTCGGTTTGGGTTGTATATTATACCAAATCTCATATCCGTCAGATACAGCAAAACTATCCGAGACACCAAAGTTGAATCTGCTACCTAACGCGCTTGCAAGGGGCATCAGCGTAAACATATCGCAGACTGTTATCACCTTAGTACGTCCTGCGTCAGTCAACAAATGCTCAATAGTGAGCCTCCTACCACAGCGGAGGTAGCAACTTAGTTCTGAACCAGAGCAATAGTGTCCGTAGGCTGCGTATGTATGCCCAATGCGGGGTCGTGTGAGGCAGACTTCTGCTGGTATTCTGAGCGGCAGAACAGCAGCTTCGGGCGCCGCCCGCGCAGGGGCTCAGAACGGCAAATTCCCGAGCTCAGCTCAAGCCAGGAGGAGGAATTCTACCCATACAGCACAGCCCGTAACCAGTGGCGGACCCCGGACAACATTAAGGGGGGCTAGGGACTCAAGCCTTCACCACAGTTGCCTCTGAATAGCCTTGAATTATGTATTAGCTATAGGCACTCTTGACATTTCGGGGCGGGGGCTTGAGCCTCCGAGCCCCCCCCCCCGCCTGTATCCGACACTGCCCGTAACACCACCACCACCGTGCGTGGTAAGACGGCGGCAGTCACGCAGACCGGGGACGGTTCCGGCTCTGTGCGCACGGCTCACTGTCGCACAGAGCGGCGTCAGCTTTACCAAAAAACGGTGACGTCACAGCACGCCATCCTGCCGCACAGCGACGGCGGCTATACAGCAGGCGAAGTATTTACCTGATGTACCACGGTCGTGTGTGAAGACGTGCATTTCTCAGAAAACTCGCCCCAGGGTAAACACAATTCAAACATCATCCCCAGTACAACATTTCTCTATGCGTCACATTTCTGATTTCTGCACATCTACTATTTCTGCTGGGAGAGATATTTGTAAGCTGCTAAGCAAATATTCCACGGTGAGTCATACTTCAAATCGCTGCTGGAGCTTAAATTATAGTAAAAAAGTGCAAAAAGGAACACAAAATTCGAGGGAACATTCACGGTTTACCGCAACACTCAAAACTTTTGAACTGAATACTCAGTGCGCCTTGATTTTCGGCTCGAGGCGCATACATGACTTCAACGGCGGCTACATAACCGATATCGATTGCCATCCCACATGATCGGGGGCTCCCGAGCGTCGCGGCCGGTGCCGTGCCAGGGGCGCCCGGTCGGCTGCGTTGCCGTCGGTTCCACTGCAACCGATTGGCAGTCGCCACACACGCTGGCGTGTCCGGCGCGCCAAATCTGCGGGCGGGCGCCGCGCCAACTCTGCACAGCGCGGCAGCCGCCCCCGCCCCCGCCCGGGCGTTCAACAGGCCCGACCAGCAGCTGATCACCGGCTGTCGCGGCCGCGGCCCGGGCCGAAAAACATCAGGCGCCGTTCAGTGGACTGGGCCCTTTGAGACAGCTTTTCAATAAGCGAAAACAAAACATTTGAACACGAGTTGTGCCAGAAAAGAACAGTTTCAAACCAGTGCTATCTAGATAAATTCTGGAAGGGCATCGCGCCACGCACCCGCGTCCATTTTCCAACCGCGACCCCAATCCGGATCGTTGTGAGTCCACAGCAGCATACGATGTGTCGGCACCACTTCCGGCGCGTCCCCCAGTCCACAAAAACTGGTCCCTGAGCACTGGCTTCCGCTCGGTCTCATGGGCGACTGCAAGCCCAGTAGTTCAATCTCACAAGAAACAATCGTAAAACGCGCGCCATGGTTCGGAACTAGGTGCCAGGTTTGTTGAAAAAATCGTTGGTCGTATGTGAGGGCGTTGATGTCATGCCTGGGGTGAGTATTTTCAAAGATTTATTAGGTATCTTTCACATAGTCACCTTAATGATTCCCTACAAGGCATGACAAAGACACTACGCAAAAAATATATTACACGACCTGGTTTTGAACTAAACCTGGTTTGAACTTGTTCAGGCTTCCGGAAAAGAAATGGGAAATAAGAAAGTAATACGAAATGAAGAATATTATTAACACGCGCCCCGCTGGGGTCCCTAGCATGACTGCCCGTGACAAGATTAGTTCAATGAACGTAAAATTGAAGCTTTATTTCAATTCAACCTGAAGTTATTGGCAAAATAATCACTGTATGCTCATGTGACCTCACATGACCTCTGAGAAATCAGATGCTCTAAAAGTCAAATTAATGGCCAAGATCATGGTAAACGTGGTAATCATGGTCATGGATCATGGTATGGTACGAGGAATTTCAAGTCTATTTATCCAATATTTACTGAAAAATAGCCGTTTATGCTTTTCACCATAGACTTACAATAGCGGGTGACCAAAAAATTGACCCAATCTTTGTCAACTCTGAAAATTTCGAGATAGAAAATGTGTAAACCTTACTGACCTCATCTTATTATGGAAGTTTGGAACTGATCGGTTGGCATATGTTCCTTTGGCGCCGTTTGAAACTCGTGATTTTTGGTTTTGGGGTCGGGGCGCTTGACGTTAAAAAACTCTTTGACCAGATATGACCTGACCTAAAATATTTGGTTAAATATGTGAAATCGATCAGGGATAAGGTACTATAGGAGCAGAAGTTGTGCTGTTATGCGTCTCTGTGTTATTTGGGGAAAACCAGGAGAGGGAATTTCACCCTCCCGGCAGCGGGACCCATGTTAACAGACACGTAAACATTATCCGACAGAGCCACGAGCTGAGCGGCACGTGAGCGCCACCCGACCAGACGATGCCCTTCACTGACGTCTGCTGCCAACTGGTTGTAACAACTGGACTGCAGCGACAACATATCTAGTCTGGACATCCATCGTTGCAACTTGTTGCGCTCACGCGAGCTCGTCCGAATCAAATGCTGGAATTGACGCCCAGACATACAAAGTTCAAACACTGCACAACGTGAAATATGTCTACGTAACTTGAACGACTGTCTTATGCATTGATGGGTATGATATGTCATTGCTTGTTCGTGTAGCGCACTGAATAATCCTAAACAAGCTGGACGAAGCGTTGGCGGAGCCCGTGGTACGTGCAAAAGCAAGAGCATGCCAAATCATTGTATGTTTGTCACATACTACGCCACACTTTAGTCCCAGCTTATCTGATTAAACCCAAACTCGGTATGGACAGTGAACAATAAGTTAATCGAGGAATGTAAATTTTATCCCGGATCAAATCACTCGCGCGCAGGTGCACGGGAAAGGGGGAGCAGGTTTCACCCCCACGCAATATTTCAAAACTAATAATCCGATCAAGCTGACTTTTACGGGGCATGTTCAGGCTGATCTAAACACAAGATGGCGCTGTTCACATTTAGAGCCTTACGTCACGTGCACACACCTTTGATATCTCAAAAGCTCGATTAAGCTAACAATTGGTATGCGTATACACGGCAGCAAAATGAATGGATTGCACCCGTCATGTATAATGCCACACCTCACGTGCGGTGCGCACCTGCAAAGCCCTTCAATAATGAAAACATGAAATGCGCGTGAAAATTCAAGGGCCGAACCACGATGTCCCAAGCACAGGCTGTGGGGTGAATTTCGCACTGAATTGCGCTCACGAATGTAGGGCTATACAGTAGGTGCCAAATCGCCTGGGCACACACACACATTCAGCATTAGCAGAGCCAGTTTCTCCGGGGTAGGAGGCGTGGTCTTTAATTCATTTTTCGAGCATTGCCCCAGCACAACCCGGTTGTAGCGATACAAAACCTGCAGGATTACGTGCGACGTCACATGACACTCCCTTTGCAGGGTCATTTATTAGAAAATTTTGGTCCCATAATTGCTACGAACAAAAAAAAACAGCAAACCTAAGGGAAACATTTGCTGTCGAACCGGGTGTGTGTATTTTGGGGACTGTTGATACGCGATCATGGCAACTAGTGGGTCGGATCTGCAGTCATGTACCCTTTACAGGATTAAAATAAGAGCGACGCATTGTGAGGCACGTACCAGTCCTGAGAACAGTCGAGGCAAAGTTCTGTACATCTACGGATTCTGCTCTGTTTGGTGGGTACTGCACCTTTTTTGGGGTATGATTTAGATATAGATAGCCATGTGCGAGTTTCATTACAAATTCAGCATTGAAGGCCTGAAAAACAGCTTTAGCATTGCCAATGTCACTCTAAAAATGAGAACGTCATGTTCCCAGGGGTCCACCGGATGAGATGAAAAAATAGTTCAACGTGTTTCAACTTCGATTTCTCAATACCGCGTGCCTGCTCAGTTTTTCCCCCACAGGCGTTTTTTTCTGTAATTGCTAAAACAAAAAAAACCGAACACGTCCTGACTCGAGACGGATCCGTCCACGCACCACAGTCCAGCACAAACCTATTGCAGGCCAATTGATCTGCAGCACGGCGCACGTGATGAAAGCGTTCGTCTGATGCAACCAGGAGACGGAGGCATACCCGAGGCTACGTGAACTAGCCAAACAGACGCTGAGCGGCAGCGACGGATCTAGGATTTCGCTAGGGGCGGGGTTGACTCCAGGGGCGGTCATGTGCCACACGGGGGCGTCTTTTGAAAACTAGAAGGTGGTGGCCTCTCGCTGCCTCTCGATTACTATCAGAAAGTAACTACCCAACATTTTCCCGAGAGGCTAGCTTACTGGACGACCAAATATTCACACTGGGGTCTCCTGCCGGCAGAGGACGAACGGCTAACCAAAGGCAAACCGGGGGGAGCACGGCGCATCCGCCTGGGAACTTTCTACATACCGCGCAGTTGAGGAATTCCGCAGGCGTCTGGGAGGCCATGCCGGGCGTTGTCTGCACCCGACATTCGTCGGCAGACTGGGGACTGTCCACGCTGTCCTCTTAACTGCTTCCTAATGAAGCTTCCAGTTAGCTTTTCATTACAGTGATGGGTCGTATCGCTCATAATGTAAAATGACATCCATATGTAGAGAAAAACATCACGGGAAGTGGGTCTATATTTTTTATGAAACTAGAGGCGAGCAGGAACATATCCCAGTGTAATCTGCTAATTTTACAGTTTTAAGACCAGCTCCATCACTCAAAAAGAAATAAAACTAACCAGTGGGGCACTGGACAGCTGCACTCCATCTTATCTGGCTGCCACACAGCACAAATGGTTTCCCTGTAGAGTATACTATATTTATGCAACGGATCTAGGATTTCCGAAGGAGGGGGAGGGGGGCACCTCGGGAGGCGCCATCCAGACTACCGGGCGCCACTTTTGGGCGGCAACACCTATCAGGTGGGCGCCACATCCTATTACGGGGGCATCGATCCTCACATCCTAGGGGAGATAGGAAGCGATATTTCCGGTTGCCGCCGTGACCACTTCAGGGGACGGTGATGGTCGATGAGGGGCAAGTGCTCCTCCTGGATCCGCCTATGTCATGAAGTGTATAATATTGTCTGTTACCCTTTCGCTGTCCTGTGAACTGACGAACGGTCGACATCGCCAGAGGGGGTGGCGTGGCCCGGCGACTGACCGGCGCCATGATTACGTGGGGCGGCTGTGACTGGCCCGGCCCGGCCCGTTACCGGGCCTCTCCCCGCGGGTCGCCGCCGCACGCCGCACCACCGGCCGGGCCGGGCGTGGCAGACCCAGCCGCCACACGCCGCAGAGCGACGACAGTCCAGTACGCACTGAATACAGACTGTCGCTCTGTCACGAGGTCGGAGCCATTTGAATGAAATGATTGAATTTCATGGTGCACGAAAAAAACAGACCTGCCGTTTTAGACACGTCGCTAAATATTCCAAGGACGGTCGTCCGGGCCAGCTAAAGGATATTGCTTTACTTTCCCCTTCACGGTTTCTACTGAACATAGCGTCATAGGACCACAAGTGGCTGGTGTGAGCTTGCAACCCAAAAAAGAGGATTCCTACTGAATATTTTAAAGAATACCAGTTAACGATGGGCATCATTTCTGACTTTCCGACAAGGTGTTACAACTCAAATCCTCCATAGGTAACGACTGATATCGTCATTTCTAAATAAAACACTGAAACGTTTTGTACAAGCGCAAACTTAACTTGATCCTATCAATTTCAACATGTCGCTGACTCTACAATGAAGCCCTGCACTCTGAGGAGAATGGACGGGTCGGGGTACAAAAAGCGGGAGCGTCGTACAAAAACACCCGAACCCGGACAGCACTGGAGCGGTCGGGGAGGAGGAAACGACAACACATCCGAGCAGACAGCTCACCACAGCCTACGGTGGCTTGCGAGGTGAAAATGTGCAACCACAGCCAGAGGGTTCAGTTTCAGCTCGGTTTCCCAAAATAAGGTTTGCATCTGGTTGCGGACAGGGAAATTCCAGTCGAATGGCAACTGGGATGAGTACAAACATCAACTATGATGAGTGAAGGAGAAGAAAACTTGCCGGAGTGTGACCCTCCAACCAAGCTCCTACTTTTTGGAATACTGGGCACGAAGAGCCTTAGAGATCAGAGCGGAGGAAACCCTGGACTTTTGGATACTGGGAACGGAGGCAGAGATGAGCATGAAGGAGCCCTCAGGGGACCGATCTTCACTTGCCGGATTCGTCCGGCAAGTAAAGATTGGAGCAACGGGGTGTGACGCGCCCGGGGCCCCAGTCAGCCTTGGGAGGCACTTTATCGCATCGCCGCGGATACATCTTTTCTAGCCCTCCGACGGCCGCCGCCTCTTCCGACTTCGGTCGGTTAGAGTCGGCGTCTGTCGTCGGTGGCTCTGGTGATGAGGTCCGCGGCAATGCTGATGGCTGCCTTACGGGCCCTTTGTTACCTGGTCGGTATCCGTATTGGATCGGGTCAGTTCTGTCCTGCACCTCCCAATATGTAGCTCCTGTTTGTTTTTTGTTTTCTTATTTTGTTGATTATTCTTAGTTCCTGTCCTCTTTTTACACTTTAGTTATTGGTTCCACAGTTATTTGCCTTCTTCGGCATTTTATGGGTGTAAGGCGCCCACTCGAGGCCTATCTCGAGCCCCGGCGACGAGGTTGACGGGATCCTGGGGGGTTGAGGTCCCCCTCGGGCGGGTCAGTCCCGAGGGCTCCAACACGCCCCCTTTGGCCCAGATATCTCGATCTAACCGGGGGTAAGCCGTCCGTAGGCTGCCGCGGGCGGCCGAGCGACGCGGCAGTGTTTACGGGCACTGTCGCTCGGTCCAGCTGGGCTGGGGGGATTATGTTTCGGGCGTGCGGCGCGGCGCCCTTCGCGATGGGGGCTGTGATAGTTCTTGCCGGGCGCGACGTGAGCCGGGGTCTTGGAAACCGTCGATTTGCGAGACTCCGGCCTGTTGGGCGCGCCTGGTGGACCGCAGTCCCCGCTGCGTGAGGGCTGGCGCGTTTTGCTTCTTCCCGACTCATGACCCTGCCGGCCCACTGGGCTGATGGCGTCAAGGGGGTGGGTGCGTTCTGATCGGAGGGGTTGTGTGAGTATCTCTCGCCCCTCTGAGACGGGCGCACCTGCCCCCGTAGGCACTGTACCAGCCCCCCGGGCCCAGCTATTGACAGCTGGCAACCCGGGGGGCCGAAGGTAAATACTTTTCTCATGGCGTTCTCTCAATCATTAACTTCTACTGGACAGACCTTACGGACTCAGATCTCTGCTTCGAACCGGACAACCCCGAGCGGATGTTCTGCTACCGCTGCTGCGATGGACTCCACAGATTACAGACCCCCCGCGTTAACTAGACCCGACCAGACTGGTTCTTCTTCTCCTGCGGGAGACAAAGTCTCTCCCAGAGTTCTGGTTCTCACACTGGATGAGGGTGACAAGCTTAACCCCTTTCAGGTTGCTCAGGCCCTATCAAAATTTGGAACCACAGCCCACGTCTATCGGCACTCGAGCACGAAATTGGAAGTGACCATGTCTTCGGAGGTAGAAACGCGTGATCTCCTGTCTACCAAAAGCCTCTCCTTTTTAGGCGAGGGTAAGTCTGTGATGTGTGTACCAGTGTCTGTTGCTCCCCATCCGACAAAGAACAGCGCTGTAGGCGTTGTTACTTGTCGGGAGTTAGCTGATTCAACGGAAGAAGATGTTCTGATCGGTCTGGAGGAGCAGGGCGTAACCAAAGTACGGAGAATGAGCAGGAGACTGGATGGCGAACTCGTGCCGACGAATACCTTCGTCGTAACTTTCGACAGCAATGAGCTCCCTAGGAATATCCGGGTTGGTTGGCTCTCCGTACGTGTTCGCAAGTACGTGCCGGACCCCACACGATGTTACCGCTGCCAAAAATACGGTCACGTAGCGAAGTTATGTAAAGGGCAGGAACAATGTGGGAAGTATTCGACGGTGGGCCACGGGTCAGCTGCTTGCGAGACTGGCGTTTCGAAATGCGCGGTATGCAGTGGAGACCATGAAGCGTGGTCACGTACATGCCCTAAGTTTCTCTCCGAGAGAGAGAGGTTAAAGGCCAAGGTCTTGGGGACTAATCCCGCAAAAACTGTCGTACCACAAGACAGCCAGGCTAAAACATCTAGATCGTTCGAACCGACGACAGAACAGAGGACTACTGCTCGTTCCTCTCCTTATCGTGATGCGCTGGTGGGAAAGACGCAGCGTGTTAAGTCCCCTGCGAGCATGGATTCACCCATGCGGGACATCATGCACCTGTCCGTGCGTGAGTTTATGAGTCTGCTCGGTGGTCAGGTGCAACAGCCTGACAACCAACCTGTCACTTCTGAAAAGGGTGTCCAGACAGAGCCAACGGAGGCCTCGGTCGCGATGGTACCAGCACTGCAGCCTGACGGTCGGAGTAGAGACACCACTGAGAAAGGGGTGCAGACGGGTGCTCACGATAGGCAACATTCAGAAGCTCAGACAGAAAAAGCCACAGAACGGTCCCAGGAACCTCCTGCAGCGAAGCGTGCGCGGGTCAACCGAGCAGATGTTACCGGCTCTCTGAGTACAGAAATGCCCTCTGCTGTGACACAGGCCTCAGGACCCCCACCCAAAAAACCAGGAAGTGCATTACCCACCCGTACAACCGTAACAATCCCAGCACAACAGACGTCCAAAGAATCAAAAGCCAGAACACTCTCAAACAATACAACCAAAAGGCTTAGCTCCGAGCGGTCCTCCTCCGCACCTCCAAAGGGTCGTGGCGTGAGCAAAGAACAGGTTGGAGACATCTCACCTGCGGGTCACGGTGATGCAGGGCTAATGCCGCCGCCATACCCTCCACCACCTCCGCCTCCACCCACACCGCCCGCGAAAACAACCAACAGGGAATACCCAGGCTCAAAGACGCGCGATGGGAAACGCAGGCTCTCCTCCCCAAGCTTACGATATGAGGAAAAATCCCCTCAACACACGAGCAAAGAGAACACAGACTTTGCATTCCGGGACTCGAAGGGAAAAAGAATTTGGGTGCCGAGGGTCCAAAAAGAGCTTCTTCAGCCAAGGCTTCACTCTGGTTCCACCGAGAGCATCGGAAACGTGCAGCATGTTTGGCAGGATGGGCCGCGACCCACTCCCGCTAGTGATGGGAGGCATCCCGGGCCAAGAGTCCGGGAAGCATACATGGATAAAGACACAACATTCTTGCGCCGCTCTCCGCCAAAGGGTCTTGGGTATCCGGAGAGAATGGATAGACCACCGCCGGAGTGGAACGCTCGCACAGCTTGGTGCGTCTCGGAGATGTTTGACGGTAGAAGCTGGGAGACGTAGTTAAGTATTTCATAGAATGAGTATTATGTCGGAGTCAACTGTTCTGTTGACACAGTAATGTTTCTATGTTTTCGAACTCCCTATACTGACATTCGTTTGTAACATAACCACAGTGGGGCGCGAAATGACCATGCAGTTGAAGCGCCCTAAAACCCCAAACAACAAAGAGCATGAAGGAGGCCACTCACAGAATACCCTGCTGACTATAGACGGCGGCACGGGTGATCCGCATTTCTCGCTCGTTACGTTATTGCGTCGGTTACAAATTCGTATTAAACTGTCAACTCACGAGCAACAACCCAGTCTGTTGGCTGGGACGTTCTGACAACACCACAGCAAGGATAATCCTGGTCCGCCATCTATCGACCGAAAAGGCAAACATTTGGCAGGGAGGACTCCGCCGTGCAAAGGTTAAACCAGGTATTTGTGGCCCCGCGGCGGTTAAAAACGTTTCAGGAGAGATGATTTTCCGTTTAACAACGTAAATATTGGACCTTTTTATGATGCTGGTATCGTTGGAAACGTCTCGACGTGGAAAATTTCGTGGTATAGTTATTTTCTTCATACGTTGAACATATGACTAAAAATTCACAACGTTTTTTGTCCAGGCCAAATTGTCCTCCTTAAGAAGCAGCAATGCAATGGTAAAACCACGTATGTCAGTTGGCAGTCATTTGTGATAGTCAGTTGGACTTATTTGGGATACTCATTCAGGCATTCTGTCAGGCCCCCACTACGGTAAGCACCGTACCACTTCCTTGTACATCGTCAACAAACCTCGCACATTCATTCTCTTCGTTAGCATACCCACAAATACAATATTTGATAAGCGCCGCAGTGTGAACAGTATACAAGAACGAAGAGCTCATCATGAATTAATTTCACACACCAAATACTTCCATTGTTTGTCGGTTAAATTATCTACGAATGACCGCGGCTGGATGCCATCTTCAGTTGGACTGAAGTCACTTACCAAGATTCTAAGTCACTTACTAAGACCCCGCTAAGAGATAGATCGGCATATTTTTAAAGTGAATGTTCCACGTGTATAATGGGTTCTGAACTGAGATAGCAGTTTTTTCTAGTGTCGAGAAGCCACTATTGACATATTTCATTTCGCCCAAAGTTCTCTGTACTAAATTTCCGCACAATTTAAAGTTTAAAACAAAGGACACTTAGGCCCTAATTCAAGACAAAAAGTCGTCCCTTTTCATCTAGCTGCAACATTTTAATTGGTCTTCCGCATTGGTCTTCCATATTTTGATTGGTCTTCCCGTATATGCAAAGAGATGACTGGAATTAATATCTATTTCATCCTTATCCTTGGGTTTAAATCTTGAAGAAAACTCCGCATTTGATATGGTATATCGATGTTGGCTCCGGGCCTGATCGAGTATATGATCAAGGTTATTATTCTGCCGACGCGGAAAAACGTAATTTTGATGGTATTCATAAACAGTAAGTAAAATGGTTATATTTTTTCTGATTAGTTCAGGAGGAAATAAAGTGTAGTTTCCAAATTTACAGACTTATCTTGTCCATAAAAAGTCCTTTTAAGAATTTAGGCACAGCGAAACACTCCCGTTAATTGAAAGATAACTGCAAAATAAGGTCTGCCCATATCATTGCTCAATTAGTGATGAAATAACTGTCAAATGAGCCAGTCCAACAGCAAAACACGATCACCGTCTGGGCGCCAGCAATTAACGACCATCTCCCACTATCCAAAACCTGGCTAACGAGGAGGAGCATTAATAGCCGGCCGATCGGCTGACCTCTTGGCTGCCCAGTGCCATGGAAACGGGTTTCCTGGCCGGCTCTGGAACGCCGCCACGGCCTGGCTGGCGCGCGGCGTTCAAGGCCGCTCCAAAACAACACCCCGCTATCTGTTCCTCCACAGGCGACTGCCGGCACGCCGGATGTCGCGGCCGGGCTCAGAACCAGCACTGGAGGTTATTTATTACCGTCTCGTTAGCCGTACGCCGGGAGTTCCGATCAAAGTTGAAGCAGGGCGGTCAGATTCTATACAATCAATCAACGAAAATATTAGTCAAGAGAGGGTTCTCAGTGTTTTCAGACTGACAAGGCAGATGATAACGACAAACCTCGACTCAAGAGCACGGAGGAGCCCACATATGCAATGTAATCACTCCGTCGCTGCCACGAGGCGGGGGGCGAGTGAGGGGAGGGGGATAATCCAGATGCCAGTGGCGCACGGCCAATGCCAAGGTCGCAGCCGCCGCTGCCAGCACTGCAGAAATCGGGCTAACTATCGCAGCATGGAGGCGATTATAGAGGAAACAGGATGGTATTCATATCAGATACACACGCCGGAGAGGATGATGAGCCAGCGTTCAGCAGACACGGGAAGTAAACGAAGCCAATCATCAGCATGGAAGATATCCGACCCGGGCGCTCCGCTATTTTGGTGCGCTTCTCCGCTACTTGCAGACTCACAATGGCAGCGGAGTAACGGTTTCTATACACAAAAAGTAGCGCAATGGCGCTACTACGCTACTTAAAATTCAAAAGCACTTCTGCTACAGACAGCCTGGTAAGGAAACCACCACAAAAACAGGATAGTGATTAAAAGAAATGGTTTAATCCAGCACAAAAACCAATGCAGACGAAATGGTCTGCTGTGTGAATTATTCTGCATCAAATGCTGTGTGAATTGCTGGTACCTTACAACCAAACTGCTAACTATTCATGTGATAAACAAATAGGGAGTAGTTTTTCCCTGAAATGTATTAAAAAAGACTAATAAGAGACATTTTTGGGCTACTAAAATGAATAAGAAAATTCGTCTGGCCACCCGAATCTAGTGATAACTCACACAAAAAATTATACGCGCCTGATTACCAAATTTCGACAATATGCCACTGCTGATGACATTGCTCGTGTAACTGTAATTCACAAAGCTCCACCGCAGAGCAAAACGCGTCCGGATCTCGCTAATCAACACGCTTGTGGCTTAGGCTTAAAATGCAATTCGCCTGGGGCATTCTACCGCCGGTCTCTACGGGTAACGGTCATCTGTTTGCTTCAGAAGCCACTGCTTCCGTATTCCCTGAAATGCACATCGGCACAGCAGCTGGCTATAGTCGAGACTCGGCGGACGGCTGCCTTCAGGCGAGGCCTTGCCTCAAAGCACGGTATTTATTACCTACGTCATACAAAACACCGTTTCGCGGAAGACAGTGAAGGAACTTCAAGCCTCCGCACATAAATAACAATGTAGGTATCTAACCTTATTTTATATTTGTACATGGATCATTTTATTTCTCGTTCTTTTGCCAACTGGAGGCGAAGTGGCCGTAATACATTTGTATACAGATACCTACTGCCCATTTACTTGTATCCGTATCCCACAAGCCTAAGAAACAAAGATGATTTTTTATGTTCAGCAATACCATTCAGCACAGAATACTGAGCTTGAGACTGATAACACGAGAAACAAGGATTCATTCGTATTAGGATACTGGGCTAATATCGGACAGATTGGATACAACAATACAGAGATTAGAACTCGTTATACTTCGTCAGCGGCTTCTGAAAGCCAACTTGGTTTTAATGGCTCGTAACGTTTGCATTATTTGGAACATGAGAGCGCTAAAACATCTAAATACACAACCAGGTGGAATATGTCCTACATCGGTATTCCACAGAAATGTCAACTAACGTTTGGCTATTTATAATTGTTTCCCTCTTGTCCACCAGACTTTTCGCCAGCCGGTTTAAACCGTTTAAATCCGGTGGTTTAAAACATTTCTAGCTGACTGCTGGTAACCCTGCGTTGGTTGCGCAAAAAATGGCATGCATAGGGCAATAAAACACCTTCTTCAATATGATTACACCCGTTCGTTTATGGTGTATGGACATCTTACCTAGTTTGGATTTATACTTACTTCCCATACAGGAGTACTTTAACCCTATTTCCGGAGGGGGGCTAATATTGCCCCCTTCAGGTTTTTCGAGAATATCTCGAAACGGCTTGCGATAGAACTTTGAAACTTCCTGACTTTTCCTAAAACTAGTACAGGCAGGTTTTCTGAAATTTTCAAGATTATATATTTACCAGGGGCGGAGCTATAGCTGGGTTTTGGGAGGTTCTATCCACAAACCAAGTATTATCGTATGCGATGGGTTTTTGTAAAAGGAAGCCGTCTCTGCTGATCCTGATACCAGTTATATGGTTTTATTATATCATTTTTATGTGAGATGATAGTGCATTCACAATTGTCACTATTTGTATTCATCAGGGGCGGTTACAGCAGTTCAAAATGGGGGAATGTTATCAAGAAGGACTAAACGTTAGTAAGTGAGAAGACTGCTTACAGCCGTGTCAGGGCGAATACAATTGGGTATATGAAAATTCAAAATAGTTATAACCCAATTCTAGATTACCAGAGGCGTGTCCAGTCACTACACATTTTCAAAATGTATATTCCCAGCCAGTATCACAGCCGCGACTCAATATCGTTGTATATTGAAAATGTGCTTCCAATCACCCCCACCCCCCACGACGAGTCCTTGATCCGCCTATGTCACCCCCTTTCCCAGAGCTGCCATGGGAGGGTAAAAATTATCAGAAATTAAATTTCAACTAGTCGAGGGACTAATATACTCATGCATACCATTCGCATATTGTTGGTATGTATTTTACCCCACTGTTTTACCTTACTGCATCCGCCCTGATGAGTTTTTCACTTTTTTCTCATTTATTTATGTTTCAAAGATGCCAAGCAGTATATGACGGCTTCTAATCCGCGTAACAAAAACTTTTTAAGTTGTATATATTTCCCCTCATAGTCCTGGTCCTGGAACTGCCATTGAATTTCGAATTTTTGCGTAACTCAGTATATGAACATTTTGGGTCAATTATTTGTAAATCTGAACTAGTTTTGTGAAAATCGTAAAACAGAGACAAGGGTTATGGAAAATCTAAAAATACACAAAAATTGTATATTTTGCACGACCTTCCCCTAAAAATAAAAATTTTGAAATTTTCTTTTTCCAAAATAAAGTTTAGCAGCAGAGGAATCTATGGCACTTTGAATTTTCAAAATCGGCCGGTTAGATTACGAGATCTTAGGGGCCGATATTGCCCCCTGCCGGAAATAGGGTAGCCGGGAGCCTACGGAAATAGGGTTAATTTAGATGGGCTAGCAAAGGGCCAAATAAAAAATAAAAATAAAAACAATAAAGAAAACAAACTCCCGTAATACAATTAAAAGTTCGGTTCTCAACAGGAAATCAGCGCCCAGGAAGACAATCCTGCTGTTGTGGGTTCAGCGAAACAATTTGCATCACCACTCACTAGACACCCAGCATTCAGGAAGACAATCCTGCTGCTGTGGGCTCCGCGAAGCAATATGCATCACCACTTACCAGACAATCAGCGTCCAATCCTCCTGTTGTGTGTTCAGCGAAGCAATATGCATCACCACTTACCAGACAATCAGCGTCCAATCCTCCAGTTGTGTGTTCAGCGAAGCAATTTGCATCACCACTTACCAGACAATCAGCGTCCAATCCTCCAGTTGTGTGTTCAGCGAAGCAATTTGCATCACCACCTACCAGACAATCGGCGTCCAGGAAGACGGCCTTGCTGTACTGCGTGAGTGTCCAGCAGTGGAGTTTGGTGAGTGTGACGCCCAGCTCAGGCCGAGCCATCATGGCCAGGTGGGCGGCGTCGCCGGAGTCCAGCACGTCCACCACCACCACGTCGTCAAACACGGCTGCCAGCTGAGCCCTGCCCAACACCACAGCCTGATGACCACCGAGCAAATACAGGAGGGCGGCTGCAGCAATGTCGGGCGCATAGCCGGCAGCTGCGAGCTAGCGACCGGGTTCTAGCGCGGTTTACGCTGATACTGCTAATAGACGAGTCTCACTACCGTGGCTGTAGCTATTTTATCCAAGGCAGGACATTGATCATTCCATCTACCTTGAAGGTGAAAAGTAAAAACATGTCAACACCAAGGAGATGTAGAAGATGTAGAGATATATAAAGATGTAGACCCTTACTTTATTGGTTTCCTGAACCAAAAAGTGCCTCATACAATGACCCATACATAATGAGCAATGAACAAACTTAACACGAATACAAAATAAAATATGACTAAAGGAAAGGATAAATGTTAGGGGTCTGAAGTTGTATCGTGGATTTACTGCTTCGACCACCATTTCTGGTAAGCTTGTTTTTCTATGATTTGCCCCTTTTCTAGAGCAAAAAGAAGATATAAAAAGAAAAAGGACAGAAAACAAAATAATCTACAAATACAAAATACAAAAGGAACTTAAAAGAAGTCTTACATTACTCCAAACATAACAAATCAGCTCCCAGCCTATAGCAGTCTTTCTTACCATACATTGAACTAGTAAAAACACAACAAAATGTATAGACAAAGCTTAAAACAGGAATCTAATTACACCAAATTATAACCAAGCTTATTTCCCGGAGCTAATATACCCATTGAAGATCGCAGTGCGCTCTGGGGAGACCCAGTGGTATAGAGCAGCCCACCTCATGGCGGGCGACACTCCGGTGGTGACGAGGATGGCCAGCTGGTGAGCCGTCTCCACCTGCCGCAGCGAGTGGGCCAGCACCAGCGCTCCCAGCGCGTAGGCGTCCGTGGTGGCCAGCGTCACCCACGCCATCGGCCGCGCTGCCGGAGGGCCCTGGTCAGCAGCGCCACCACCAGGACACCCGGCCCACTCATGCCCTCCCCCAAATACGACGGGAATGCCATAGAGCAGGCTGGCATTTTTGACTGGGATAATTACATCCGCTCAGTTCAGACCATTCTGCTACCAAAGTTCTGAAAAGAGTCCCAGGTCCCAGCAAACTTCACTTTGTGTCTCCTTAGCACTTTCTCCAACTTGCTCAAAGCTCCTGGCAAAAGACTAGAAACTGCTACCTGGGGTTTGACGACGCACCAACTGCCAACGTTATACGGCCAGAACTCGCTACTCAAGCTTTCTATTGGGTAGGTAGTAGAGCTCAGTCTTCTACGACTGTAGCAGGAGCCTAAAGGAGGCGGAAGGAGGCGCTAGAACAGCTGCTTTGTTAACTTCCAAACATGTTTATTGCAAATAGATACAAGCAGAGAAAAATCATACTCACAACCATACTTCGCTCCAAGTTCCTGTATAGCTCCAAATCCCTCTTTCCATTCCAAAAATATGCATCTCTGAACTAGAAGCAATAATAGTTCCAAAATTTTGGTCACAGCGCAGGTCTGGGCATCAGCAGGCCCAATAAGGTTGTGAACTACTACCTCTAAATATTACCTAGCTTTCTATTCCCTAGATCGAGGCAAGGTCAAGGTTCAAGTCCATTGCAGCCCAAAAATACGATCTTAAAGCTGTGAAATCAGAAAAGCTAGAAGATTTCTTGCCAGCATCAGATTGAAAAACCAAAGTGCCCTTTCCTGCATGTATGAATGCTTAAAGTCAAACTTGTGCATATAGTAAGCCTCACCTGCACTAGCCATACTGGAATGTGTGGAGCTGGTTTGCAGTGTAAAGGTCTGAAAAACAACAGGACATGTGAATCACAATCAGGTATAATATGACTGTGAACATATATTTCAACTTACAGATGACAGTAATTGATGACAACTAACAGAAGTATGATAAATAGAAACAAATATCCTCAAGCAGAGCAGGATTTAAATTATGCCCCCCTTAACAAAGTTGCACTTAGAAAACTGGCTTCAGAACAGGGTTTATGAAGAAGACAGTGTTGATTTGTGTGTGAAAATTTTAGGTGGCTAGCAATGTGAATTTGTGCCACAATTATATATAACTAGCAACTAAACAAATAATGGCTAAATGGGTATAAAGATACAGGAGGGGACCTTATAAAAGTCCTCAACTAAATAACTAATAAGAGAGGTAGAATTACATTAAGTGGGTAGGAATTCGTGTTTTTCTCCCTGTTATATGGTAGATTGGTGAGAAGTTTTGGTGGCTGACAGTGCTAGAAACTTATGGCTGGTGTGACTTGTCTGGCCTGCTGTCATACTTTGCAGGCTGGCCCCCCAACTTTGCCAAGCTGCATAGCATCATGATACAGCGGTGTTGCCCTACACTGTAGGTACAACTCCAGTTTGACCAATTCACTTACTATGATATAATTCAGTAAGGCTTTGAATCAAGAGGAAATGCAGCTTGGCTTAGGACACATTTAGGTATTCTAGCAAAATTCAACATTTTATTCAAAGCTGAATTGTTGAAACATTAAGCAGACATGCAGTAAATTGGTATGGGGTTGGTTATTAGAACATGGGATGAGGTGTCACTTGTGAGAGGTAGCATTCCATAGATTAGGAAGGAACGGGTGTATTTTTCTCCCTGATTTATTGCAGATTGGTTTGAATTTTGAGGTGAGAGGTGGTGAAAATTTATGTGAGAACTCTAAATGGCTGGTGGGTCTTGTCTGGCCTGCTGTCATACTTTGCAGACTGGGCTCAAAGTACCTCTTATTGGAATATGGATTACAAATATGAGTGACTGGATCCCATATTTATTTGCAGTGCGTGGTTCAAGGAGGAGCATCACAAAGTTTGATATCCCTTATGATTTTGAACTTATTCTAATACAATATTCATTTTAAGGGCAAATTTTAAGTTACAATAATACATAATCTGATCACATTTAAATACACCTTGGTATCATGTTCTGGCCTTTCCTACGCCTAACGCGGACATTCATGCACATTGAAAATCCATACCAGAAGCTGAAGAGGACAAGCTTCTTATAACCTTCAGTCACAAAACACTAGTTGAACTCAGTATCACGCTCAAATCACAAGTCAGATAAATCAGCGCCGACCGCGCCGACCCACCAGACGCTCCTCCTGCCTGCACGCTCTCCTCTTCAAGCACAACCGGCAATCTCGATTTGAAGCTTAGCTCAAGCTGGCGGCAAGGCGGGCGGCGCTTGATGGTGAATGTCGCTGCTGCGCCGCCCGCACCTTCGCCCTCCTCCTTTTTTGTTTTTTTTTTTTTTTTTAGTCATCAGCAGAGGAATTTCCATCCGCTGGAGAGGAAAACTTTAGAGGTACCCGGCCAGTTTTGGAGGGTCAATGGGACCCAGTTCTAAAGGGATGTTGGCCAAGGTCCTCTGAGCCCAAATGCACACCGAATTTTGGGCCGAAATCGCGACGAGGAATATATAACCTAATAGGTGGTGCGCATTTGGGTGTTGTGTATTTAGCCGGCCTCGCACCCCCCGGGGGCTCCCGAGCCCTGCACAGGGCGTATAAACACCCGGCGCAGTTCCGGGGCCGCTCGCTCGGGTAGTGCTGGCGCGACTGGGGAAGTGGATGTGTGGTGATGGATTTTGGGTGGGTTGTGTATATGTGTCCTGATAATGATCAGCTAAACGTTATTTCCTGGAAAACCCGAAGGTAAAAAACCAGGACAAACCTATCCTAGGTAAAAACCACACGTTTCGCCAAATTGTGTGGAAAACCCTTTCAACTTATATAAATAATTCTAACCGTGTTCTGTAAAGAAAGGTGAAAAGGAGGTTTAGTAATTCGGGATGTTCATCGCCAAGGAGAATGGGCAATGAGGGATGGATGTGTTTCTGGAAGAAGTAATCCATAATGGGACGACGGTGTAGGTTGTGGATTGGGCATTTTAAGAGGAAATGCTCTATCGTAAAGGGATCTTCACAAACGTGGCATCTGGGGGGGTTTGTTATTCCATACATGCGGTCAAAAATATACTGATGTGTTAATGAAGTGTGACCAATTCGGAGTCTCGCTAAAATTCTTTCTTTTTTCCGGTGATTCTGGTGGCAAGAATTCCAAGATCGGAGCTGCGGTTTGATACGATTCAGATGCTTGTTTTGTCGTTCCCAATGTTTTTGCCGATACGTTCTAAAACACAGGTTAGCGTGGCTAATTATGTCTGAGGTGGGACAAGGGTAGTTATTATTTGCAGGTAGATTAATACTTTGCTTCGCGTAGAAGTCGGCTTTTTCGTTTCCAGCAATACCCGCATGTCCAGGTATCCATACAATTTTAATTATTACTTTTGATGGAATGCGATTATTTAAGTGACGTATTTCGTTGACAACCGGGTGCGAGGAATTATGCAATGTTTCAAGAATGTTTGCTGATGATCGCGAGTCTGTACATATTATCGCTTTAGTTTTATTGGATTCCAAAATATATTGAAACGCTTCTCGGATCGCTATCAGCTCTGCAGTGTAAATTGTATTATAGTCGGAGAGCCGTAGACTCCTGGTTACCCCGTTTCCGTAAATTCCTATTCCCGTCCCTTTTTCGGTGCGGGAACCGTCGGTGTATAAGAAGAAATAATTTTCATGCAGCTCGCGGAATTCCGCAAACTTATCTCGTATTTCGAAAGTTGAGAAGAAACGCCTGGATTCATTGATAAGATAATTGACGCAAATGCTTTTCATAGTCCAAAAGGGGGAGAGCTTGGGTGTGTAGCTTACTGGGATACGTGGGAATTCAAGGGCAATATCTTTGATATCCCATAAGTGTTTTGCAATGGTATATTTGTTTCGATTGTATTCATTGTCGGGTATCTGAGGGACGTTAGAGAGGATTTGAAGAGAAGGATGATTATGGACAGCGTTTACGCGAATAGAGTACCTTGTGAGCTGAAGGAGCCTACGATGAGCCAGCGAGGGCAGATTTACTTCGGCTAGTAAGCTGCAGACAGGTGAGGTGCGAAATGCCCCCGTGATTATGCGTACTGCTTCATTTTGAATAGTTTCAAGCGAGTTCTTCCTGGTTTCATTTATGTTATCAAAGAGAAATCCATTATATTCTAGGATGGGTCGAATAAGTGAGGTATATAGTTGTAAAAGAGTTTTCCTATCAGCGCCCCAGTTTTGGCCAGCGATGCACCGTAGGATATTTAGCCTACGAAGGCAGCGGTTCCTAATGTCATCAACATGAAGACCAAATGATAGCTTACTATCAAGAAGCATGCCGAGGTATTTATGCGACGGGACGACAGGTATATTTTCACCTGTTAATGAGAGCAGCTTTGTTGGGTTTGGCACCAAGTTTTTCCTCGAGAAAATCATAGTTTTTGATTTGGAGGCAGATATCTTCAACCCCCACTTGTTGCACCAAACCAAGCATCGGCTTAATGCTTTTTGAATCTGATGGAAGCCAGTATCGACATTACGGTCAGTATACCATATAGTAACGTCGTCTGCGTATATAGAATATCGTAGCTTAAATGAATCTTCATATACCTTTTCTAGCATGTCATTGATCATTATCAGGAAAAGAGTGGGCGAGAGGACACTTCCCTGTGGGAGTCCTTGTTCTTGAGAGTATACATTTGAATGCACATTTCCACACCGCACTGAAAAGGTACGGTTGGACAAAAAGTTTCTTACAAATGTGAACAATCGTCCGCGGATACCTATTTTATGTAACTTGATTAGCAGTGCATCAGAATGAACTTTATCGAAGGCGGATTGTAAATCTAAGAATAGGGCAACCGTAATTTCCTTCTTAGCAAAACCTTTTTGGGAGGAGTCGATCAGCTGTAGGAGGCTATCGGTGGTACTTCTCTGAGTCCTGAATCCATTTTGGAATGGCGAGAGGATGTCGTTGGATTCTAGAAAAACACGAACACGAGAATTGATCATTCTTTCAACGATTTTGGATGCACAGCTTGTAAGTGAAATTGGCCTATAGCTGGAGGGAAGATGTTTAGGTTTGTCAGGCTTTAATATAGGAATCATAGTACTTCTGCTCCAGGATGCCGGAAAACTTCCTGACATCCACATTTCATTTATAGCTCTAAGAAATGATTTTTTCCCTGTATGTGTTAGATTTTGGAACATGGGGTAAGCTAATTTATCAGGCCCAGCAGAAGTATTGCGGCATTTACTTAAGGATAGTTCTAGTTCGTACATAGTGAATGGAAGGTTGTAATTTTCAGTGTTGTTTGAAGTGGAATCGCACCTGGCCAAGGATTCACGGAGAAAGGTCGTGGTTTCCTCAGAATATTGGGACTGAGAGGAAACCGAGGCAAAATGTAAAGCAAACTGAGACGCTACTTCATTTGGTTCAGTGAAGGATCTGTCATTTATGTACAATTGAGGGAATGCCCGAGAAGGTGGCTTACGTACGGATATATATTTCACTTGGGACCAAATTTTACCCACAGGAGTGAAACGATTGAATGAGTTGGCAAAACTCTCCCAGTATTCTTTTTGGCTTGTAAAATAGTTGCTTTACATGACTTGGTGGCCTCTATCGCACTCCTTTCTTTACTGGTGCTACTAAGATCACGTCTAAATTTGCGTTCTTCCCGTCGCCTCACAGCAACAGCCCGATTACAGGCCGGGGACCACCAGCCTGCAGCCGTCTGCGCCTTGGGTGCAACTGTTTTTGGGATATTGTTTTCAGCCTTCTCCAGTATGTTCAACAAGAACTCGTCGATATCGGGCAGTTTGGAAAGTGAGTAATCAGTTTGTCGTCGATAATCTTCCCAGTTTGCGCGCGCGAAATTCCATTTTGGAAAGAAATTGTAATCGTTTTGCCTAGATTCCTTATCAAGGTTTATATGAATGGGCAGATGGTCACTGAAAAGTTTGTCGCTCTGGATATTCCAGGAGAAGAAAGGGGCTATTTGAGATGAAACAAGAGAGAGATCGATAGCTGATGGTTCGTGGCTTCGATTGTTTGGGAGATGGGTTGGAGTTTTATCATTTAGAAAAACCAGATTGTGTTTATTCATTATTTCTTCTGTTTGCCTTCCCCGTGAGTCTAAATGTGTGCAACCCCAAGCTGGGTGATGTGCATTGAAGTCTCCTAATATCATTACCGGTTGCGCCAAATTATCAAAAAGATGTACGAGTGAAGTTGTTGGAAATGGTGCAGATGGTGAGAGGTAAAGCGAGACAATAGATATATCAATCTGAAAGAGATGAACTTGTGCAGCGACGTAATCTAATTTGGTGTTGACCTTGATTTCACGGTGAAGCAGCTTGTTAGAAATAAATAGAGCCGTCCCCCCTGTCTCCGCGAACGATTCAAATTATGTGTGTAAAGGGAGTATCCTGATATGGTGAATTTGTAAGGATCAGTGTCATTAAAACGTGTTTCTTGTACGGCTGCAACAAGAGGACCATGCTTTAAAACGTAGTGCTTGAATTCAGCCCAGTTGGATATCAGTGAGTTAGTGTTCCATTGCAAAATATGTTTGGACTTCATTTGAAACGGCGGTTCGGGCGCCTCCCGCGGGTCTGCTTGGGCGATGCCTTTCTGACGGTGGAGGGGGTGAAGTAGGTGTGGTCACTTGAACGCGACTGAGGAGTGGCGGAGCATGCAAGCGATGCTAGGGAGCCGGACGCGGGGGATTTGTCGCGGTGATCGTGTTCACCGGACTCTACCGCGGAGCCCACTGTGGGAGATACCACGCTGGAGCAGGGTGTAGGGGACCCTGCTTGAGTACTGAGTACTGGGGACTCGACTGGACAGTCCGTGCCAGCCACTGGGGAACTGGGCGAGTTTTCCCGGCCTTCAAAGCCGCTGTCGAAGGGAAGGTGGGAGGAGGTGAGTGGCATAGTCATCGCCATCGGACGCGATGAGGCCTGTGCAGGACGTGAGATCCGAGCTCCGGTGTCCCTGGGTGTGGCTTGAGGACTCCCGTGCGAGGGGGGTAGACGGGTTCCCTGAGCCGGACTACTCTCCTGAAGGGGTGGCCAAGAACCCGGGTCACGTGGTGGGGAGGGCTGGCGGTCCTTCCCCCTTGGCGTTTTCGGGCCTCCTTCCACAGCTGGCACTCACGGGAGTCGGCAGTGTGGGCGCCTCCACATCCGGCGCACTTCTCTTTCCCTTCCCTTGGGCAGCTATCTGTGGGGTGCTTCCCCGCACAGTAGGCGCACGCTGGGTCGCGTCTGCGGCAGTGCCTCGAGACGTGGCCGTACCTTTGGCACCAGCCACAGCGTTTAGGGGGGTTCAGCCATTCATCCACCTGTACACGAATGTACCCTGCCATTATGTGTGTGGGGGCCGCTCTTCCCCGAAAAAGGAGTTTGACCATGGGGTTTGGAGCGGATCGGTCCCTCCCTTGTGGCATCCTGATCACCCCACACACCCCCTGCTCCTCCAGTTCATCGAGGAGTTCTTCCTCAGAGAGGTACATGAGATCCCTGGAGTAGATCTTGCCACTGGTCATGTTGTAGTTAATAGAAATTTCGGCCTGAATGGGGATGCTGAGCAGGGTTTGAACCTGGAGGAGTGTTTCGGCCTGGTCTCGGTCTCGTACCTCGATGAGGAGAGACCCTCCAGATATACATCTGGCCTGTAGGAGATTTCCTACTATGCTGTCCAGTTCCCTTTTAAGGGCGAACGGACTTCTCCGCTGGAAGGAGTGCTGCGGGTCAACTGGTCTCAAAATGAGGATGGAAGGGCCATCTGGAATAGTGAAAGATTTCGTGGACCAAGCCCCATGTTTATGCCTCAAAGTGTTTTGCGTAGGACTTCCCTCAGTGTTCTGAGACAACATCTCGTTAGGGGTTTCAGCAGGATATGATGTTAGAGAGGGGAAATGTCCCCGATCAAGCCCCCCTCCCCAATGTTGCCACAGTGTGTGATTTGTGTGTGTTTGTGATTTGTTTGTTTGCTACTGGTGTTAGTGTCAGTTGTGACTAGCCTAGGGTGAATATTGTTTGGAATAGCATCTATTCCATGATCAGGCAGTGTTTGCTTTGCTTGCTTGCTTTGTTTGCTTTGTGGGGTGTTCTTATTTATTATTTTTTTGTGGGTGTTTCTTTGACTTTTCCTTATCCTTCATCTAATCCTACATCTATATCAACAACCATATACAGAATTGCTAGCAATGTACAAACTGCCAGGTGTGTTCACAGCTTAAATTACCTGTTCTGTGTAGTTTGTTTGTTTTGTTTGATTGCAGCTTTTGTTTTGTTATTGTTATTTAGTTGTTCCCTGTCTTCTCTTTAAACTTTTTGTCCTACATTCATATCAGTCCAAACTTCAAGGCAGTTCAAAACCTTTGATTCAAGGGAAAGCCAAATCAATGGAGACAACCAAAGGACTGTAAGTTCTCTCTACAGATTAGATTTAATTGAATATTAAAACTCAACTTGAAGTCCGAACTTAAGCTTACATTCCACCAGTGTACCCCAAATGCTTCAAAGCTAGTCACTGAGTGATCACATCCACATAAATCGACAGTCAGGACAGAAAATGTGAAATTACAGGATTGTGATCTGTCTGCCTGTTCGTCCTGTCCTAACCAGAGTTTAATCCAAAACAACCCCCTTTCATAGATATGCAACTTCCAGACAAGGAGCAGCAAAGAAGACAAACAGGGAGCTCAGGAATACCTACACAAATCAATTTGTGTATCAGCGGAGTTATTCTGAAGTATTCAAAATTTTAGTCTGATGCCCCAAACTCGCGTGAAAACGCCGAGCTCAGCTCAGACAGAATTTTGTATGGAAGCAGTGTCCAAGTTGATGCTAACCAAATCAAGTTTGAAAACTCTGTATTATGTGCCTTATGTGCCTGGTTCAATATGTGCTATCTTCCAAACTCCAATCGCCTATCCTTGATATTAAACCTGCATTCAATCAACAAACTTGGTCCGCTTACAACTTTGAATTTCAGGGTGGTCCAAACAAGATTTTAAACCCCTATATCGAATTTAAATCTTTCCAACTTTAATGGTAGGCAAACGCCAAACAACTACGAAAGTGGCGCGCCAGGCGGCGTCCGCCAGGCGCGGGCGTGTTTTAATGCAAAGCAGGAAAAGTGAGCGAAATTTGTCTTACCGATCGATCAAATTAACCCTAAGGTTTACTCCAGATGTTTGTCACAAAGCTCCTATGTATATATCAACTCCTTCTTAATCCCCAAAAGATTCACGCGAGTACCCTCTTTGGCCTACCTGCCTACCCCAAAAACCCGCCCTCCTCCGAAACACTCCAACAAAACTGGCAATTCTAGCAGATGTGTTTTATGACTGCACATTCCTCAAAATTGCAAATCAATAACTAGAAATACTGCTAACAACAAAAGTCTATTTGCTCTTACGGAGCTTTGTAATTTAGCTACGTTTCATGAACATATTAAAACTAATGCGGTTATAAAACCCTTCAAAACCCTTTAGAATTGCACCTAATGTCGGATCCCACTTGGCTCGACGTCGGTTGGTTAGCGCATACATACGGCTGCATCTGACGACGTGCGACCGATATCCTACCGACATCGAGCTGTTTTCTTGCCGAGTTCACCGTGGAAGTCCAGCCGACAGCAACCCGATAAGCACGTTTGGCCAAATCTCCACGCTCTCCAGCCGGCCTCCCCCGATCCCTAGCCGAGGTCCCTCGCTCTGTAGCCGATGTTTCCTCACATTCAACCAGACGTTTGCTTGCACTCCAGCTTGTCCATTTAACACGCGAATTGACGGGGGCGGTTACCCACTCCCTCGGGTTTTTTGGAGATAGCAATAGAACGGCGGCGCGTAACGCCGCCGTACATGACATACCTTTTCTCTAATCACTTTTACAACTTCTGTGAAAATTTTAAGGTTAGGTCATCTCAGGTCAGGTCACCAGTACAGGTCAAGCGACCTGACCTCAAAAAAGTTTAACCCTATTTCCGTCAGGCTCCCGGCTACCCCTATTTCCGGCAGGGGGGGCAATATCGGCCCCCCTAAGATCTCGTAATCTAACCGGCCGATTTTGAAAATTCAAAGTGCTATAGATTCCCCTGACGCTAAACTTTATTTTGAAAAAGAAAATTTCAAAATTTTGATTTTTAAGGAGAAAGTCGTGCAAAATATACAATTTTTGTGTATTTTTTAGATTTTCCATAACCCTTGTCTCTGTTGTACGATTTTCACAATATAGTTCAGATTTACAAATAATTGACCCAAAATTGTCATATACTCGAGTTACGCAAAAATTCGAAATTCAATGGCAGTTCCAGGACCAGGACTATGAGGGGAAATATATACAACCTAAAAAGTTTTTGTTACGCGGATTAGAAGCCGTGATATACTGCTTGGCATCTTTGACACATAAATAAATGAAAAAAAGTGAAAAACTCATCAGGGGCGGATGCAGTAAGGTAAAACAGTGGGGTAAAATACATCCCAACAATATGCGAGTGGTATGCATGAGTATATTAGTCCCTCGACTAGTTGAAATTTATTTCTGATAATTTTTACCCTCCCATGGCAGCTCTGGGAAAGGGGGTGACATAGGCGGATCAAGGACTCTCGTCGTGGGGGGGGCGGGTGGGGGTGATTGGAAACACATTTTTAATATACAACGATATTGAGTCGCGGCGGTGATACTGGCTGGGAATATGCATTTTGAAAATGTGTAGTGACTGGACACGCCTCTGGTAATCTAGAATTTGGTTATAACTATTTTGAATTTTCATATACCCAATTGTATTCGCCCTGGCACGGCTGTAAGCAGTCTTCTCACTTACTAACGTTTAGTCCTTCTTGATAACATTCCCCCCATTTTGAACTGCTGTAACCGCCCCTGATGAATACAAATAGTGACAATTGTGAATGCACTATCATCTCACATAAAAAATGATATAATAAAACCATATAACTGGTATCAGGATCAGCAGAGACGGCTTCCTTTTACAAAGAACCCATCGCATACGATAATACTTGGTTTGTGGATAGAACCTCCCCAAAAACCCAGCCATAGCTCCGCCCCTGGTAAATATATAATATTGACAATTTCAGAAAACCTGCCTGTACTAGTTTTAGGAAAAGTCAGGAAGTTTCAAAGTTCTATCGCAAGCCGTTTCGGAGATATTCTTGAAAAACCTTAGGGGGGCAATATTAGCCCCCCTGCCGGAAATAGGGTTAAGATAGCGTAGTTGGAACAACCCAGGTGAAAAAAATCTTGCAAGATTGGCGCAGAATCTGCGCGTTCTTACAAGATCTTGTAAGACTGGTTTTCCGAATCTTGCAGGATGTGGTGATCTCCTACAAATTCTTTCAAGATCTCATATTCTTTTTTTAAAATTGGGGAAATAGCCCTGATGTTGACTAACAATCCGCGATGGGTGATACCAGCTGCTCACCGAGAACAAGTTTTTCTGACTTTGCATGATCGTACAAGATTCTTGTAGTGCAAGATTCTAATATGCAAGATTCTTTTAAATATTTTTATATATAGGATTCCTGTGGTCTTATGCTCTCAGGGACGCTGGAATATGTTCAAGTGGGGGGGCAACTGGCAGTTGGGGTGGGGGGCAACTAGCATTTTCAAGTAATTTCTTACCAGTTAATAGTTAACACGCGCATTGACGGGGGCGGGTACCCACCCCCCCTCGGGTTTTTGGAGACAGGAGAAAAACGGCGGCGCGTAGCGCCGCCGTACTTGGTATACCTTTTCCCTCATTATTTTTACAACTTCTGTGAAAATTTTAGGGTTAGGTCATCTCAGTGAATACTGCTAAAAATAACCGTCTTACATTCATACTATATATTAAAGAGAAAAGGCCAGGATAATAAACAATATTTCGAATACGATTCTTTGTCAAGTTTTGAATGACCAGAAATAAGGAAGTATGTAATATTCCATATTTCGGTTTTTTTGTTCCGTAAAACACGCGGACATTCGAGCCTACAACCTTTGTACACAGTGTTAACATGTTAGCAGCATATCTTCTTTAAGTTTCACGTTATTATAATATATACAATCGATGAAGGACAAGTACAATACACACACGCACATCGAACATGAAAATGAATACTGGGCCATCAACACTAATCAGAATGAGGAGTACGGGACGGGAGGGAGCAGGCGCCATGATAAACCCTGTTTGTTCATCTGGGGCTTTTGGTTCCGGATTTCCAGGGACTCTTTAATTTTACAGTCAGCATCATCTTTGCATATGTGTAGTATTTCTATGGTGAATGTCCTGTCTGTGATTTGTGTGTCTGAATGGTGTTCTCTAGTGTGATCCCCTAAGTGTTTACCCCGTTCCTTTCGTCTTGCGTGGCCTAAATGTTCCATGAATCGTGTCCTGATTTGTCGTGTGGTTTCGCCTATATATATTTGAGAGCAGAGAGTACAGGTAATTTTGTATACTGTGTTTTTTACGTGGCACCTACCTTTTAGTCCCGAGTTGCATGTGTGGCATGTTTTTCTGTATCCTCGTAGGCAGGGTGGTGGTTCGAGGGATGATCTGATGAGGGTGTTGGCTAGAGTACGACCACTCTTTCATGCTATTGAGATGTTGAGGTCTGATGATTTGACTGCGGTGGTGATTCTGTGTGCCAGTTGGTCGTCTATGAATGGGAGAGGTATGTATGTTGTGGGTTTATACTTGTTTAGTCTAGTGTGATCATAGGCGTAGGAACCGGGGGGCCAGGGGGCCACTGGCCCCCCACTTTTCTGTGATGGGCCCCCCACAACGGAGGTAAGAATATCAACAACTGTAATATCAAGCGAGAAACTCAAACTGGCCCGATAGCTTGCCCCGGAACCCTGTTAAACTTACCTGTGCCCCTAAACTAAGTTGAGGTCCTATGAGTTGATTTTAAGGTCCCCTAAGCTTCTCGGGGCCCCTGAACTGGCCTCTGATACCATACGAGCTAATCTGGGCTCTTTGAGCTGAACTGGGCGCCCCTGAGATGGTTTGCGCAGCATGAACTGTTCTAGGATGCCTAAACTGAGCTAGGAGCCGTAACCTTGAACAGGGCCCTGTGAGTTGGCCAGAACCTATATCCACCGACCTGGGGGACCCCTGAGCTGAGCTGGGACCGTAAAGTTAATATTGTCCCTTGAGCTAATCTGGATACCCTGTGATGCACAGAAGGCCCTAAACTTATCTAAGGCCCCTGCACAGGAATAGGGCCCCCTGCTTTGAAATTGGGTTATAAGCTTTAATTGAAACCCAGGACTGTTCTGAAACCCCAAATATGCCGGCAAGGGGCCCCTGGTTGATCCAGGCCCTTAAGCTTATCTGGTCATCAGAGCTAATATGGGCCTCTGTGTTGAACTGAGGGCCCCTGAGATGGTCTGGGATCCCTATAAGGCTTTACAGCCACTGACCTGGCGGCCGTGAGCTTGAATGGGTCTCTTGAGATGTTCTGACAGTGGTGTAGCCAGGGGGGGGTCCCTGGGGTCCGCGGACCCCCTTGGGCTGACCTTATGGACTAAAAACACAAAAATTTATCTCGGGGCCCCTGAGCTTGGTCTCGGTGGGGGGGGCTCCCGAGCTTGGTCTCAGGAGGCCCCCGATAATCGGTATCGAGGGCTCCAGAGTACCGAATATTGATCTCGGGGACCCCTGTGCTCAGTCTCAGGGGGTCCCGAGCTTGGCTTCAGGGCCCCCGAGCTTGGTCTCAGGGCCGCTCCTCCCCGAGCTCGGTCTCACGGGCCTTTCGATTTTGGTCTCAGGGGCCTCCGAGCTTGGTCTCAGGGGCACCGAGCTTGGTATCTGGGGGCCCTCCGAGCTTGGTCTCAGGGAGCTCCCGAGCTTGGTCTCAGGGGGCCTTTCGAGCTTGGTCTCAGGGGACCCCGAGCTTGGTCTCAGGGATGTCCCCAAGCTTGGTCTCAGGCCCCCCTCTCCCCGAGCTTAGTGTCAGGGGCCCTCGAGCTTGGTCTCAGGGGGCATCCGAGGGCATCTGATGCATAAGGCTGACCGTATGCACTGGAAAACACGAGCATTGGTCTCGGGGGGGGCCCTGATCTTGGTCTCAGGGGCCACCGAGCTTGGTCTCAGCGCCCCCCGAACTTTGTCTCAGGGGCCCCGAGCTCGGTGTCAGGGGCCCTCCGAGCTTGGTCTCAGGGAACGCCCGAGCTTGGTCTCAGGGGACCCCCGAGCTTGGTCTCACGGGCCCCTGATCATCGGTATCGAGGGCTCCAGAGTACCGAACATTGAACTCGGGGGCCCCCTGAGCTCGGACTCACGAACCTTTCGATCTTGGTCTCACGGGCCTTTCGATTTTGGTCTCAGGGTGCCCCAGAGCTTGGTCTCAGGGCCCCCCGAGCGTGGTCTCAGGGGACCCCTGAACTTGAACTCAGGGGTCCCGAGCTTGGTCTCACGGGTCTTCCGAGCTTGGTCTCAGGGGGCCCCCCGATCATCGGTATCGAGGGCTCTGGAATACCGAATATTGATCTCGGGGGCCCGTGAGCTTGGTCTCAGGGGCCCCCGAGCTTGGTCTCAGGGAGCATCCGAGCTTGGTCTCAGGGTCCCCTCGAGCTTGGTCTCAGGGGCCCCCGAGCTTGGTGTCAGGGGGCCCTCGAGCTTGGTCTCAGGGAGCATCCGGGCTTGGTCTCAGGGTCCCCTCGAGCTTGGTCTCAGGGGCCCTGAGCTTGGTCTCAAGGGTTCAGGATCCCCTCGGGGTGCCTCCGACTATTGATATCGAGGGACTCATAAGTGAAGCACGAGCATTGACCTCATGAGACCCAGAGTTTGGTCCCAGGGGCCCCCAGACCTGGGTTCAGGACCCCTGAGCATCGGCATCGAGGGGCTCCAGAGTACCAAGCATTAGTCTCGGGGGGGCTCGAAATATTGATCTTGAGGGCCCCGGAACATCGGTGTCGAGTTACTCCTGAGAAAAGCGCAAGCATGGGTCTAAGGGTGCCCCTGAGCCTGATCTAAGTGGGACCCCGAGCTTGGTCTTAGGACCCCCGGGCATCAGTATCAAGGGGCTCCGGAGTATTGGTCTGGGGGGAGCAATTATTTTAGGGGCCTCCAAATGGTGATTTCGGTGGGCCCCCGAAAGTGTGGATGCAGTGGTGTAGCCAAGAGGGCCCTAGGCATCTGCAGACCCCCACCCCTTGGGCCAATCTGAACCACTGCAAAGGTTTCTCTGATCACGTGGCCCCCAGAGTTAGTCTCAGGGGCCCCTGAAGATTCGTTCTCAGAGCGTCCCGAGTCGGCCTCACGGCCCCCGCCCTGAGAGTTGGTCTCAAGGCCCCCCGAAAGTAGATTTCCGGGGCCCCTGAGGGTTGGTATCAAGGGCCCCAAAAGTTGGTATCAGGGGCCCCGGGAGTCTGTCTCAGGGGAGGGGGCCGAGCTAGTCTCAGGGGCCCCCAGAGAGTGGTTCTCAGGGCCCTGTAACAGTCTATTTCAGGGGGCCCCCTGAGAGTCAGTCTCAGAGAACCCCAAGAGTCTGTCTTAGGGGACCCCAAGAGTCGGTCTCAGGGGGCCCTCATAGTCTCACGGGTTTCTCTCTCAGGAGTCAATATTTAGTTTCAGGTGGCCCCGAGAGTTAATCCGGGGTCCGAGAGTTAGTCTAATTTGATCCGCAGAGTGCTGGTTTTAGGGGGCCCCAGAGGGGTAATTTTGGGAGCCCTCGAGATTTAGCCTCAGGCTGTGCCCCCCCCCGAGTTGAGCACCCAAGAGTTAGTCTCAGAGGGCTCCCGGTTGTCAGTCTCAGAGACATCCGAGAGTTAATCTCAGGGTTCTGAGAGTAATTTCCAGAGGTGCTCCCGATTTTTGGTCTCACGGGCCCGGAGTTAGCCTTAGGCCCGCGAGAGCTAATCTGGAGCCTCCGAGAGTCAGTCTCAGGAACGCCAAAGACTGAGTCTCAGAGGTGATTCCACCCCCCCCGGGTGTTTGTCTCAGGGGAGCCCTAGAGTAAGTCTCAGAGGGCTGTCGGAAGTCATTCCCAGCCCCCTCCCCCACCCCAAAGACAGCCTCAGGGGACCCCAATAGCTAATCTGGATGGCCACGATAGTCAGTCTCAGCCCCCTGCCCCTCCAGAGCAAATCTGGGGGGCCCAATAATTAGTCTCAGAGGTGCTGCCGATAACTAATCTCAGGAGCCCCGAGAGTTCTCAGGGGCCCCCAGTTTTGATCAAGAGGCGCCGTGAATCAGTCTCAGAGACCCCTTGAGATATAATCGGGAGAGCGGCCGAAAATTAGGTTTGTGAGTGCCGCCAAGTGTTGGTCTTAGGTGGCTCCAGAGCTCAAATAAAAATTTTCAAAATCATATGCCTCGGAAAAAATGTACCTACCCCTATTGCGTACTAAAAAGGACAAATTGAAACATGTCGATCAGGTACCATTATCGAAGGAAAGGAAAAATTAATCTAATTTTACCATAAGAGAAAATCGAACAGGGCTAGTAAATTTTTAATCTAGTAGCTTAACACCAATAAATACATTCCTAAATATTCTGAAATAAGCAACTTTCCAATATTTTTGTAGGAAACCAGACAAACTAGGGTAATGACAGAAATTGATGAGCGTAATCCCAAAAAGAAAAATAAGTATGAAAGGTTGAAAATAAAAATAACAGAGTGAGCCAAAGCGATAGATATCTTGGGCGCCTTTTGTCTTGGTAATTTGCTCGTTTACAAGATAGCAAGGGTAAGAAAGTAACTGGATCTCAACAGGATCTGTCGACGGAATAGAGGTTATGTAACGTTCAGGACACACTCCCTTATCCCTTGTATCTTTTTTCGTTTTTTTCGTTTCTTTGAAAATTTCCTGATTAAAGAGTTCATGGATTCGACACCGGGAAATATTTGCTAATCATTTCCCGTAGATCATTTCTTCGTACTCAAAACGACTGACCTCCAATAACTTCATGTCTGATTACCCGAGTGAATTGAGGTAGACTCAGGTTTAACATCATGCGCGCATCAACATTGAACTTCCCGAAATATGGCTCAAAGCTGTTATTATAGCCACGCTGGCATATAAGTTATGGGCCATCCTTAATATTTGGTGACCTTAGTTTACCAACACTTGGTCGGATCGAAAAACCAAGCTATAAACAAAATAAGAATGAATGCTTAAAAAGTCATAACAAAATGTCCTTAGTGTGAATGTTATAATGTACAAATACTATACAAAAAATATAGGAGATGGGCCGGGTTACTAAGGGAACCCCGGCCTGGGGCTCCCGACGGTAGTCGGACCCCTCTTTGGCTGAATCCTGGCTACGCCACTGTGTTCTGAGACTCTACATCAGCCACCCTGGGACCCCCTAAGCCTAGCTGGGGCCCTGAGCTAATCTGGGTACAGCTGTGCTTAACTGGGGCCTCTCATCTGGTATGGGGGCTCTGAACTCTTCTAGGGTCCCTGGGCTAAGCTGGGCCGTGAGCTTGAATGGAGCCCCTGAGCTGGTATGAGAGGGGACGCTATACCAGCCGATCTGGGCCCCTGAGCTGAGCTGGCATGTACTGAACAAGAGCCCCGAGCTGGTCTGGGGCCTCTGAACTGTTCTAGCATCATTGAGCTAAGCTGGGATCCGTGAGCTTGAACAAGTCCCTTGAGCTGTTTTGAGACCCTACATAAGTCGACCTGGGGACCTCCGAGCTGAACCGGGCCCCTAAGCTAATCTGGCACCTTGTGCGAATCTGAAGCTACCCTGTGATGAGCTTCTAGGGGTGCTGTGCTTATGTAGGGTCCCTTGATAAACTGGTCCCGAAGCTAACGCACTGGTCTGGGCCCTTGAGCTGACTGATCTGGGTTCCTGAGCCATGGTCCGGACTTTGGGGCCCTCCGAGATAATTTGGCGGCCCCTGGGCGGCATAGGCATAGCGACCGGGGGTCAGGGGATACTGCCCCCCTTTTGAGGTGGGCCCCGCAACGAATATACAAATATCAGCAACTGTAATATAGAACAAGAAACCCAAACGGCCCCGATAGCTTGTCTGGGAACGTTCAAGTTCGGTAGTACGCTGCCTGCAAGCCACTGGAGGAGGAGCGCTTCGAAACAAAGCCAAGGAACCTACTACCCGAGTGTTTCCAAATGAGTTCCGAGAACTGGGCCCATTCAAACTTCATCCCATATCAATCCCAACACAAAATATGAATCGGACACGGTCCCTGCACTAAATGCCGAGCAACAGTCGTTCCTGAGCCATCGAAAGGCGCGACGTCTTTCGATGCCAGGGTTATATGGCGTCGCCAAATCTTTCCCCGTTGGAGGGGTTTCTTGGGAGCCAAATTGCTCCTTGCTCAAGGAATCTGCCGTGCCTTAAACCCGAGTTGGTCGCGTGGAAAGCAGGGTTGCTAACCAATATAACACCATGCCACACCTCGGCATCACAAAGCTGGCCATCAAGTACCAACATTGCACTTGCAGTCATGCTGGAACTCTGCATTTTAGGCATCGAAATATAGCTAGGCGTATTTATTGTGATCAGCCTTTACCTAAACCAATCTCTAATGATGGAAAGAATAGATCCGTAATAACCTACATCAATGTTCCCATTTTCGTCATTAAATAAGCAAATACAAGTTGATTAGGCATAGCGAAGTGAGGCTATTTGGTATCAAAGCATTGTCTGTAGTTTTCTAAGCAGTTCTTAATTTTGTAAATGTAATGAAAAGGGCCGAAACATCTGTAAATATAAAAAACGCGTTCGTGGTAAAAAAATGATTGAAATCCTCCATAAAAGCTTAAAAATGTATTTCGTATTTGAAAAGGGTCTAGGTAAAAAACCAAAAAATGTTTTTTGGCATTTTACTATGATTTATTACATCATAATAGGTACAACTCGAAATCATAGGGAAAAATTTAAATTCTCAATTTTCCACATATTGACATCCTTGTGTGCATGCATGCCTTATTACACTAAACGAGCTATCTAAAATTTTTAAAATTATAGGCCCCCGTGGACTGGGGCCCCCCTTGAGGTGGGCCCCCTCTAAAGCTGGCCCCCCACTTTTCAAACCGTTCCTACGCCCCTGAGTGTGATGATGTGGTTTGTAAAGTACCGAATGTTGGATGCGGTTGATTAGGGCTGGTGGGTATCCGTTCAATTGAAAAAGTTTGAAGATCTTCTCAAGTCCCCTCTTTCTTGCCGGTAAATCTGATCCCAACCTGATGGCTCTTAATGATTGTGAGTGTAGGATGGAACGTTTAGTCTGTATGGGGTGGGCTGAATTGAAGTTAAGTATGATGGGTGCTGTCATGGCTTTGATGTATAGTTCCGTAGTGTATTTGCCTGAAGGATGTACAGTAAGAAGAGTGTCTAGGAAAGGAATTTGATGGTTTGCTGTGTTGTCAGATCTTTCTATACTGAATTTTATACACGGATGGAATTCATTTATGAACCTAAAGTAATCATATAGATGATTACTGATGATTACTGATGATTACTGATTACTGATCTAGATGATTACTTTAGGTTCATAAATGAATTCCATCCGTGTATAAAATTCAGTATAGAAAGATCTGACAACACAGCAAACCATCAAATTCCTTTCCTAGACACTCTTCTTACTGTACATCCTTCAGGCAAATACACTACCGAACTATACATCAAAGCCATGACAGCACCCATCATACTTAACTTCAATTCAGCCCACCCCATACAGACTAAACGTTCCATCCTACACTCACAATCATTAAGAGCCATCAGGTTGGGATCAGATTTACCGGCAAGAAAGAGGGGACTTGAGAAGATCTCCAAACTTTTTCAATTGAACGGATACCCACCAGCCCTAATCAACCGCATCCAACATTCGGTACTTTACAAACCACATCATCACACTAGACTAAACAAGTATAAACCCACAACATACATACCTCTCCCATTCATAGACGACCAACTGGCACACAGAATCACCACCGCAGTCAAATCATCAGACCTCAACATCTCAATAGCATGAAAGAGTGGTCGTACTCTAGCCAACACCCTCATCAGATCATCCCTCGAACCACCACCCTGCCTACGAGGATACAGAAAAACATGCCACACATGCAACTCGGGACTAAAAGGTAGGTGCCACGTAAAAAACACAGTATACAAAATTACCTGTACTCTCTGCTCTCAAATATATATAGGCGAAACCACACGACAAATCAGGACACGATTCATGGAACATTTAGGCCACGCAAGACGAAAGGAACGGGGTAAACACTTAGGGGATCACACTAGAGAACACCATTCAGACACACAAATCACAGACAGGACATTCACCATAGAAATACTACACATATGCAAAGATGATGCTGACTGTAAAATTAAAGAGTCCCTGGAAATCCGGAACCAAAAGCCCCAGATGAACAAACAGGGTTTATCATGGCGCCTGCTCCCTCCCGTCCCGTACTCCTCATTCTGATTAGTGTTGATGGCCCAGTATTCATTTTCATGTTCGATGTGCGTGTGTGTATTGTACTTGTCCTTCATCGATTGTATATATTATAATAACGTGAAACTTAAAGAAGATATGCTGCTAACATGTTAACACTGTGTACAAAGGTTGTAGGCTCGAATGTCCGCGTGTTTTACGGAACAAAAAAAACGAAATATGGAATATTCCATACTTCCTTATTTCTGGTCATTCAAAACTTGACAAAGAATCGTATTCGAAATATTGTTTATTATCTTGGCCTTTTCTCTTTAATATATAGTATGAATGTAAGACGGTTATTTTTAGCAGTATTCACAATGACCACATTCAACCTTTATATCTCCAATCTTAGAAAAATAGGTCATCTCAGGTCAGGTCACTAGTACAGGTCAAGTGACCCGACCTCAAAAAAAGTTTAAGAAAGCATAAGTCGGAGGAGGTTGAACTTATCCGATTGAAACTCATATCACATAATGGCCCCACCGAGTTCTCTAAAATATGTTCTGGTATTTTTGATATCGATGACCTAAGGTCAGGTACGAGGCATGACCTCTCCGTTGGAAATACATGGGAAAAATGGTTTTTACGGAATAACTCAGTAACGGATGGTGATAGAGCATTTATTTTAGCTGCATTAGACTCGCCTAGGCTTTGCAGTTCTAATGATATGAATTTTATATAATTTGACCCTGACCTGACCTCAGGTCAGGTCAAATCCTTGAATTGACCTAGCAAGGTCAAATTATATATCATTCGATTCGGCTTGCTAAGAGGATTCATATAGTTTAAGTTGTTTTGCTCTATCTTTACTTGTTCAGATGTAATGGCCGAAAAACTGAATTTACATGTTATCCCTATGACGGGCATGTTTTGACCTCTCGTGACCTTAAATGTGACCTGACAAAAAAATTGTACAAATGTTTTCGATGGAGAAGTGGATGGGCAGCCTAACGCCGTTTACCGTTTTTCGCTACCTACCGTGGTTCTCGAGATCTTAGGGGGGCGGGTACCCGCCCCCCGTCAATGCGAAGGTGGCTCAGACCCCCGTCAATGCGCGTGTTAAGTATAGAGTTAATGGTTAAGAATCGTGAAAGTCAGGGGGCAGCTGCCACCTCTGACCCCCGGTTCCGACGGCCTTGTATTCTCATATAGGTAGATCTCAGATATGCGTTTATATTCTGGCATGGTTCTTTTCTCTTTACTGTGCGATATTCGGGAAAAACATTATCGTATAGCTGGCACTGATGGATCCAGGGGGGGCAAAGGCGAAATCATGCCCTCGATTTTTTCTAAAACCGTTTTTTCACGATCTTAGGCCCCGTATTGCCCCCCCCATAACAGAGGCGGATCCAGGGGGTTAAGGGGTACGTGCCCCGTCCGACCGACCCTCGCGCCCCACTGAAATGCCGCTTTACAATAGGTCTGCAAGGCAAAAAGCTTTTCCTGACGTGAACAGTTTCTTGTCAGCATCAGGTTGAAGTTGCTTGCTGGTCGGCTGCCCCCCCTTGGCAGTAGCCGACGCTCCTGCTCTCCTCTTTTAACACGCGCAGTGGAGAGGGGTAGGGGCTTTAATATCCGGGGAGGGGGAGGGCAACTGCCCCCTCCGATTATGGCGATGACAACATATCAGTGAGTTCGAAAGCATATAAGTCAAAAAGGTTGTCAATTTTTTGCACCATTCAACGCGCTCAAGAGTTGTCTGTAATGTAGCTAAGCTTCATTTGTCGGCGGCGAACGGTTCTCCGGAGGTAAACCCTAGTCGGAACCGGGTATCTGTGGGAGTTCCGGGAGAACGCAGGCGCATGTCGTGTCAATAACTAAATGAGCACAACCACATAAAAATGTATTTTGAATCCATACGTTTTCAGAAACACTAGATCATTGGAGCCACATTATAATACGACAAGGGCCCATTTAATAAATTACGATCAATATATACGCTTACATATTTACAGGAATGGCAAAAGGTGTTGTATCTGCTACAGCTGAAAAATTCCAGCACCTGCATCGAGTAAGTTACCTGTACTTTGAGAATCCTAAAACCAGCCACGTCAGAAGACATCAATGCCACAAAGCCTCATAGCACCAGAAAATACAACCTCGTCATATCCGGACCATCAGTCTTTTTCATATCTGTTTGGTTGTCTGGCACAAACGAGCAATCCAGCCCGCTGCTGAACAACCACCACACTCCCATACACATCCGCAGGGCGACACATTACAACACTTCCCGTTTCACGCACATGTAGAATATGCTCAATCACCCGGGGAAAGCTGCTGCTTACCGGCTCATATAATTTCGCAGCCAAGAAGGCTTGGCAAGAGACAACTAACATGATTTCGATAGTGCACACGCCATACCTCGACCACCTCGTGTAGCTGTTTCTTTTGTGGTGTCAGCCATATCGCTCAGTACACCACACTTGACCCTTACATACAGCGCGACCAAACTCGTCGACGACATCGCCGACCGCTACTTGGACACCATGTCCCGCCAGCAGATTTGCATATATTTCTGGAAGCACAAGGGGCTTGCGCTGGAGACCAACAAAACCATCGTCGGACCGGACCCCGCGAACAGTATCGGGGTATCCAAACCAGCTTTTGGCAAGCTCCTTTTTGGGGGACGTTCCTTCCCGAACCCAGCGGCGGATCATATTCATCAGTAAAACGTTTTCAGCAACTTGCTGGGGAATATAGGTAGTGCCATTCCATAGCTTGCGCTTCACTGACATCATGAACCTCTCAAATGGGAATGCCGAACAAGCCCATACAGGACCCAAGTTTCGAACAGTACTTCCTAGATGAAGCAATGTATGCACATTGCTGGACATGTTGCACAGTCCATAGAGCTGACTTGTCTTTGGCACAAAGCTGCGCAGATGTCCCTCTGCTCGCCTTATGCTCGGCTCATCGATAGCCTCACCCAGAAGGATATAGAGGGCTGCCACTAGCAAACACCAGTGACTCAGAAGAGGCGGAGCTAGAAAACCAGACAGAACTGGCACCGAGTAGTAGAGCAGCCAGCTGCGGCATTCTGATGCCTTCCACTTCCCCCTTTCATCGACAGACCTCGGAATGCGTGCAACCTCGTGCGGAGGTTGGATCTCTAACAGGGCATTCGACACGCGTGCTGCCGAGCTCTTGATGGAGAACAACTGTCCCGAATATTTTGGGTGGAACCACAGGTCCAAAAACTGTCTAACCACCCCAAGCAAGACGGCGAGCATGTAGTCTGCCGCGAAGCTTTTCACAATGTCAACACCCGTTTCATTTGGGAGCAGCAGGAGTACGGACGCCTGTTTGACACCTAAGTGGTGAGCTTGCTCTCTTTCAGATACCGCTTGGGCAGACTCTATGACGTTCGTATGCGTCCTCGACTCGACATCGCCTTCGAACGGGTACACTCGACAGTGGCCGCTCCCCTGCTGGATGACCTCACCCTTCTGCAGGCACCAAGCACAACCAAATTCTCCATTAACACGCGCATTGATGGGGGTCTGAGCCACCTTCGCATTGACGGGGGGGGGCGGGTACCCGCCCCCCTAAGATCTCGAGAACCACGGTAGGTAGCGAAAAACGGTAAACGGCGTTGGGCTGGCCATCCACTTCTCCATCGAAAACATTTGAATCATTTTTTTGTCAGGTCACATTTAAGGTCACGAGAGGTCAAAACATGCCCGTCATAGGGATAACATGTAAATTAAGGTTTTTCGGCCATTACATCTGAACAAGTAAAGATAGAGCAAAACGACTTGAACTCTATGAATCCTCTCAGCAAGCCAAATCGAATGATATATAATTTGACCTTGCTAGGTCAAATCAAGGATTTGACCTGACCTGAGGTCAGGTCAGGGTCAAATTATATAAAATGCATATCATTAGAACCGCAAAGCCCAGGCGAGTCTAATGAAGCTAAAATAAATGCTCTATCACCATCCGTTACTGAGTTATTCCGTAAAAACCATTTTTCCCATGTATTTCCAATGGAAAGGTCATGCCTCATACCTGACCTTAGGTCATCGATATCAAAAATACCGGAACATATTTTAGAGATCTCGGTGGGGCCATTAGGTGATATGAGTTTCAATCGGATAAGTTCACCCTGCTCCGACTTATGCTATCTTAAACTTTTTTTTAGGTCGGGTCACTTGACCTGTACTGGTGACCTGACCTGAGATGACCTAACCTTAGAATTTTCACAGAAGTTGTAAAAATGATGAGGGAAAAGGTATACCAAGTACGGCGGCGCTACGCGCCGCCGTTTTTCTACTATCTCCGAAAAACCCGAGGGGGGCGGGTACCCACCCCCCGTCAATGCGCGTGTTAAACTGCTGGATGCCTTGTACTGTGCACCGCGCGACAGCGTCACAAACTATGGAATGTGCACTGATCACAGTGTTCCTTGTAACAGTTCCATCACTCCACGAGATACCGGTCGTGCTAAGCTCCTGCAGCTCCTGAATGAAGGGCTGCGAATAAGTACCCCAGCAGGGCTTGTCCGCACAAAACCAGAGGCCACACATAAAAATGTTGTCCCCTCGAACCTCTGGTTGCAAATCGTTAATCATGGCCAGGATAGGGTACATCGAAGTGCTGGATGAATCATGGATAGGGACTCCATCATAATTCCATGTCATTGATAAGTGGTCCAAGCCTAATTGTCTACCTTGCACGTTCATTCGCGAGAGGCTACCGTCCACAGGATCGTGAATGGATCCATCGCTACTTCTTGGTCCCATGAGATTTGCAGATATAAAACCACTTTGAAGCAACTGTAGTATCTGGTCTTTCAGTGGAATATATACAAAAAATGCCCTCTTTCAGTCTCTCCTTCCTGGTCATAACATCCCCACATTCCTCACATCTGTCCCAACTGTTCCGATATAGCGTATACACTTTGAACAGTAGAAATTAATCTTGGACATCTTTGTTATGTCTGACAGTTGCTGAAACAGTACATACTTTGACTGTGGGATGTCCTCTGAGCCTGTGACGCGAAAAAGATCAAGCAGATCAGCGACAGCAGTTTTTGAGAGACCATGTCGAAGAATGAACGACATCAGAAGGCAAACAGTATCATCGGCACTATCCCCCGTAAAGGCATTAAGCCCCAAGGTATCCCTGTATTCTTGAGGAGAATCGGGTGATTCATCTTCTGAAGCAGACACGGGAGCTTCAGGTGGGTGAGTCACCATTGAAGACACATCCTGCAACATAAGTCAGTAATTTTAGTACACCAGGATACCCAGGAGAAATAAAAATGGCCACAGTTGAGGCACAAATTGATCACTGGCTCATGCAAAAGGAACTTATTTTAAGTGCTCATGTATCCCAGATGAGGTGCGTCCGGAGAGCGTGAGGGCGCACTTTCACGAAAACCACATAACTTATTTTAACAATTATCTGAAAGGTGAAATAAACTGTACTGAATAAACATGGCCCAATTCATCATTTTCATTAAAAAAGTTGCTCCAGAAATCATCCCTATCTCACATTACAACTAGGTGCCAAATTCCCCCATGTACAGGCATGTGAAAGAACTTATGCATGGTCCCCGTTCAATCAATTAGGAAAAACACTGCCATGGGTCAAATGTTTCAATTTGCAAAGCTCCCATCCTAGCAAACAAGGTCCGTCTAGTGGATATTACCTCAACAGTGACAGGGTCAACTCTAACAACCTGGGAGAGACGCCTCCTCCTATCAAAAAGTGTCTGCCTTGGCACAGCAGCCGGGCTCTCCAGAAACCTGCAACACACACAGATAATGTATAGCAAATGTGCCGAAAATTCAGACGGATAAAATGAGGCAGTCTGAAAAGCTTCTCATCCATACTTGTTCAAATGTGCAATGCCCATCTTTTAAAAATAAGTACAAATTAGACAATCATCATCATCTTTATATTTCATTTTACGTACTAACAGGGGACAGAAGTAAGGGAACAGAACAGCAAAGAAAAAGACATGAGCAGGGCAAAGCAATAAGGAGCAACAGAAAGGAATATATTTATAGGTATACATCATTGAACAAAAGGAAGTAGGCGAGCATGTTATCAGATTAGTGCAAATGATTAACATAGGTAGGAAGAGCAAAACATAAACCACCAACAATAAAGCAACACTCATGGAAACAGCAAAAAAAACAAAAAACTAAGAGAAAAAAATACAATATGGAACAGAAAGACTGACAGGAACATAACAAAAGAGATCAGACGACACAAAACAAAATAAATGAACTGAGCGGAAATATAATGTCAAAGCACTCATAAGCAAATTAAAAATGAAGAACAAACAAAGCCAAACAGGAACAGATAAAAATATACAGTTAATTATAAGTAGATAAGTAGGGGGCCCACATATTTTGATTATGTTTTACCTAAAAAATAATTACTAACTGAAATAAAGAAGGCACAAAGCAGAGGTCTTACATTTATCTTAGATTTTTGGAAGTGCATAATTTATCAATAACTTATCATTTTCTGAGGCGCTGGAACAGGCCCTATATTACGTTTTGAATAATAAAAAACCCAATGTCAAAACACAGTCATACCTCTTGTATCCTCCATTCCTGCCTCCAGTCAATTCAGGGATAAATTCGTCTTCCTGACTTGACGCCATGGGTTTTCAGCTTGTATTTCTCTTAAGAATGTGTTATAAAAAAACTCAAAACTCACTCACCAGATCAGAAATAAATATTTTTTTAGACATAAACTGGTACCCTATCCGCTATTTTAGCGCACAGCGCAGGAAATATAATAGAGATGAATGTATTAGACCCAATTTCCTAGCGAATCCATTAAATTCATGGGAAACTCATAAATATGCTTATTTTTTACAAGAAAAACAGTTTCAACCAGAATTTGAGCCTAAAAAGTGAAGAAATATGCCTAAATTTGATTCATTCGGCATTGCAATCAGTTAAACATCACTATTATGAAAAATCAAAGGGTAAAGCTTTTTGGTAGGCGAAGGACGCAAAGCTAAATGTTTTCTTGTGCCTGTATTAACTGGCTATTTTTGGTTTAAAAATCAAGATTTTCTATTTAAAAAAATCATTAAAGCGATTTTTATCTTTCCAATTCCTTTCTAGAGGCCAAAATTGTGTGTATCGTCTGGTCCGTTGCTGGGAAAAGAGGGAAATTCCACAAAGCTGCCAGATCTGGAAGCTCAGTTTTTCGAATTATACCGGTAGCGAGGCGTCTATTTTCTTTGCGTTGATGTTGTTTTGTGGTAGCGTGCGTCGTGGAAGAAGTTGAGAGCGTTGGGCTAAAAGTAAGGGTATCTTGGGTGTTCGTTTCACAAAAGATATTAAAAGGGACTAGTGACATGGATACGTACGCCCTAACTCATCCTAACCTTAAGTTTGCTGCTAGAGCTTTCACCGATTACATGTCTGGGGAATATCTGGTACATCTAAATGACTTTTCAAGGGCTCTTGCATAAAAATTGGTGCTTCACAAAATGCACTAAGCATATTAATTCGCAGAGAGTGCTCAGACTGGACTGCAGATCCAAGAAGCCGCGCTTGGAGTAGCGAGAGCAAAGGACCAGCTCCTGAAGGTGGTGGAAAACCTCGAGGAAAAGGTTATCCCCGGTAAGGCCTGTCTAGTGTGAGAATCTGCGGTATGATAAACCTGTATGATTCTCCGGCATATATGGCATATCGTGTTAGGGAAGGAGCAGAGGTAGCTATGTTGGAACTACGGTAGGAAGTCGAGTCCTTTCCCTGACTGGATTCAAACCCGCAAAGCTTCAGACTTATTGACCACATTAATCCAAACTCAAGCCTACGATCTACAACCACAAGTGTTAGCGACCCTAGACCCAAACTAATTGTTATTAAAAATTAGAGAATTCTTCTCATAAACTGACATTATTCTCCGTATAACAGCTATTAAAAACACTTTTCATAGTAAGTTATTTTTACTTTCTCAAGGTGAATTGAGGTCGTTATTTTGTGCTTTATATATTTCTTGGAGGCACAAACGAGGGTTAGGGTTAATTACTAAATACTTAAGA